>WBMV01006664.1:10401-22036 GCA_013396655.1 Campylorhamphus procurvoides | reverse complement strand
CAGGATGGGTATTTGGACCCCCTGGGTGCTGGTCCCAGCTCTGAGGGAGAGCAGGAACCTGTTTTAGCAGGGATGGAAATGGGAGCATCTCAGGGAGCTGTCCTTGGGTGCTGTCACCTTGTCCAGGGGATGGGGACAGTGAGACAGAGAGCAGGGCTGGCTGGGAGGGGGCAGGATGGGTATTTGGACCCCCTGGGTGCTGGTCCCAGCTCTGAGGGACAGCAGGGACTTGTTTTAGCAGGGATGGAAATGGGAGCATCTCAGGGAGCTGTTCTTGGGTGCTGTCACCTTGTCCAGGTGATGGGGACAGAGACAGGAATGAATCCTGGAGCTTTTTTGTGGCATCAGATCTGGTCTGTCAGCTGCACTGGTGCTGTGGCTGTTCCCTCTCCATAATTACCTGGTTGTTTGGGAGCTCATGCCAGGTTGGAAGCACAGAGGGTTATTTACTGGAGCAGGGAAGAGCTTTTTGTGTGCAGGATCAGCCACATCTGCAGCTCTTGTGCTGCCCAGGGGTGACAGACATGTCCCTGTGTCTTGTCTGCACTAGGAGGGGTTTGCCTTCCTGCTGTTTCCCCTTCTGATCATGCCTAACTCCCTTCTCCACCTCCTGCAGGAACGTTGAATGTCTTAATTTGCTGTTGAGCAGCGGTGCTGACTTGAGGAGGAGAGATAAATTCGGGAGGTGAGTGTCCTGTGGGGTCGTGGCTCCTTTAAGCAGCTGGAGCACAGTGAGCCTGGGTTTGGGATGGGCCATTCATGGAATCCCTGAATCACTGGGGTTGAAAAAGCCCACCAAGAGCAGGGAGTGCACCCTGTGGACTCAAACCCAAACCCCACATTGTCACCCATGCTGCATCCAGCCTTGGACACCTCCAGGATTGGGGACTCCACCACTTCCCTGGGCAGCCTGGCCACCCTTTCCATGGGGAAATTCCTCCTGATGTCCTTCTCTGTGCCTGGATCACCCCTCAAACCCATCTGTGGTTCCTCAGGAGGAGCTGCAGCTCCAAACCCCTGATCCAGACCCCGACCCAACTCATCTCTGGAGGAATTTGGGGGTCACTCAAGGCCCTGCCTTGATTCTGGCTGAGTTTCCCCCCCTGTGCTGATGCCCCTTGTCCTTTCCCCTTTTCCCAGGACTCCACTGCACTACTCAGCTGCCAATGGCAGCTACCAGTGTACGGTGACACTGGTGACAGCAGGAGCCAGTATTAATGAGGCTGATTGTAAAGGCTGCACCCCCCTACACTACGCTGCTGCCTCGGACACGTACAGGAGGTGATTTTGGGGGGCTGGGTGGTGACACTGCTGTCCCCTCCCACCTCCTGGCTCATGGGAAGGGGGAGCACAAAGGGGTAAGCAACAAACTGATGGGGGTCTGTGGCCTTTCAGAGCAGAGACTCATTCAGGAAACAGCCATGACACTGACGAGGAGCCCCTGAAGGAGTCCAGGCTGAAGGAGGCGTTCTTGTGAGTCCATAATTGTGTCATTTTTGGAATATTTCTAAGCTTTTGGCAGCAAGGAGTTCTGCAGCTAAGTATTTCTCTTGAGTTTGCTTGGAGAGAAGGCCAAAGAACTCTGTTTGGTCAGAATAAAGCTCAGTCTAGCTTTATTCTGTTCTCCCCAACAACCAGAGAGGGGATGCACAGGATATATAAGATAATTACATGGAATATTACCTGTCTTACAACTTTTACCATGCATTATTCCTCTCTGGGATGCTGTGGTTTGGTGTTTGCCCCTTCCCATTTTGCTGGGAGTCCCTCCCTCTGGAGCAGCAATGCTTTGGAGAGAGGAAACATCTGCTGTGATTCCAGAGGCAAAACTGCTCCTGGCTTCCCATGGGCTTTGCATCAGCATCATAAATCAGCATCTCTGAGATAAATCAGATAAATCCCCACAAATCTCTGCCTCTCCTGTCACTCCTTCACCTTCATCCCCCCTTTTTCTGCTCCTTGGCAGTTGTTTGGAGTTCCTGCTGGACAACGGTGCCGACCCCTCCCTGCGGGACAAGCAGGGCTACACTGCTGTCCACTATGCGGCTGCCTATGGCAACAGGCAGAACCTCGAGCTGGTGAGACCCTGGGGGACCCTCCCTGGCCCTGGGGGGACCCTCCCTGGCCTTGGGGAGGGGTGGGGAACGTGGCAAGGGACGTGGCACACCCCTGGTGCCCAGGAATTGTGTGTTGTGGGCACTGTGGGGTTGGTCCGAGAGCTGGGCTTGGTGGAGGTGTTGGGATGCCAGGGAGGGAAGGGCTGGGTTGGAATGGGATCCAGGAGGGAAAGGAGCTGTGTCAGCTGGCACAGGAGAATGTCCTTGGAGCTGTTTGGGCAGAGGAAATCAGGAGTAGTGGGACTCTTGGACTGTGCACTGTGTTATTGAATGTCCCAGCCTGAAATTTGGATTGTTTCAAGTAAATGAGCAGGATTTCTGACCCCTCTACAGCTGCTGGGGGGGCAGGGTGTGTGTCAAAGCCTCAGGATCAGTTATGGATCACTTATGAGTTTGTGTTGTTGCTCTTGCAGCTCCTGGAAATGTCTTTTAACTGCCTGGAGGATGTGGAAAGCACCATTCCAGTCAGCCCTTTGCACTTAGCTGTAAGTACAGCCAGGAGGGCTCCTGCTGTGTCCTGGAGGGGTGCCCAGGGTGGCTGNGGGGGACAGGAATTATCCCTGGGGCCAGGAATTATCCTTGGAGGACAGGAATTATCCCTGAGGAGCAGGAATTATCCCTGGTGGGGCAGGAGTTATCCCTGGGGGGNTGCCCAGGGTGGCCTGAGCTCCTGTTGTGTCCTTGAGAGGTGCCCAGGGTGGCCTGAGCTCCTGCTGTGTCCTGGAGAGGGCAGGAATTATCCCTGGGGGTCCAGAATTACCCCTGGGGGAGCAGGAATTACCCCTGGAGGACAGGAATTATCCCTGAGGAGCAGGAATTATCCCTGGGGGTCCAGAATTACCCCTGGGGGAGCAGGAATTACCCCTGGANTCCTGGAGGGATGCCCAGGGTGGCTGGATCCCTGGATCTCTGGATCCCTGGACAGAGGAGGGAAGGTGCTGGTGATGGGGCAGCAGCTTCTCCACAGGTCATTGGTCAAAGGCCTTAATTTGTCTGTTCAACTCCTCAATCTTTCCAGGACTTTCTGGGTGCTCCCATGCTGGAATGTGGGCGGGGTGGGAGTGGGAGAGGGTTTGGAGTGAGACCCAAATGCCAAGGCAGGAGCTGCTCTGACTTCAGAGGGTTTGGGGCAGGAATTATCCCTGAGGGGGCAAGAATTATCCCTGGGGGGCAGGAATTATCCCTGGGGGTACAGGAATTATCCCTGGGGGACAGGAATTATCCCTGGGGCCAGGAATTATCCTTGGAGGACAGGAATTATCCCTGAGGAGCAGGAATTATCCCTGGTGGGGCAGGAGTTATCCCTGGGGGGACAGGAATTAAACCTGGAGGGGCAAGAATTATCCCTGGGGGCAGGAATTACCCCTGGAGGACAGGAATTATCCCTGGGGACAGGAATTATCCCTGGGGACAGGAATTACCCCTGGAGGACAGGAATTATCCNGGGGGCAGGAATTACCCCTTGGGGGGCAGGAATTACCCCTGGAGGACAGGAATTATCCCAGGGGGGCAGGAATTATCCCTGGGGGGACAGGAATTATCCCTGGCAGAGCAGGAATTATCCCTGGGGACAGGAATTATCCCTGAGGACAGGAATTATCCCAGGGGGGCAGGAATTATCCCTGGGGGGCAGGAATTACCCCTGGGGGGCAGGAATTATCCCTGGGGGGCAGGAATTATCCCTGGGGGTCCAGAATTACCCCTAGGGGGTCCGGAATTATCTCGGGGGGACAGGAATTACCCCTGAGGGGTCCGGAATTACCCCTTGGGGGGGCAGGAATTATCCCTGTGGGGCAAAAATTATCCCTGAGGGGCAGGAATTACCCCTGTGGGACCCTCCTGGATGCCTGAAGGAGACCCTTGAGGATGCTCTGACCTGACCTACCTCTTGGCCAGGCCTACAATGGTCACTGTGAAGCCCTGAAGACCCTCGCTGAGACCCTGGTGAACCTGGACGTGCGGGACCACAAGGGCAGGACGGCGCTGTACCTGGCCACGGAGAGGGGCTCCACCCAGTGTGTGGAGGTGCTCACCAGCCACGGGGCATCTGCCCTGGTCAAGGAGAGGAAGAGGAAATGGACCCCTCTCCACGCTGCAGGTGAGGGGGGCTTGGGGTGGGCTGATGGAGCAGTGGGACAATCCAATATGGATTAAACAAAGCTCAGTAATTAATGGTGTTTCTATAATTATGGTGTTCTTTGAGTGTAGGTGTGTGGAGGTTTGGGTGGGCTCCCTGTCAAGCCCAAGGATGGCCACACAGATCTCCCCCCTCCCAAGAGAGAAGGGAAAAAAAGTACCCAAAAAGGCAATTTTAGTAAAAGTATATATAGATATATTCACAAATATTACAATTATATACAGTGNATATATATATTCACATAGATTACAATGATATAAGTAAAAGTATATATATATTCACATATATTACAATTATATACAGTCAAACACTCTGAATCTACAGAACAACCCCCCAGAAGGGAAAAGGGAAATGGGACAAAAATGGGTAAAACCAAACCAAACAAACACACACTTGTAAACTCAGGGAAAAGCTCAATAAGAACTAATCCAATCAATTCTCACCAACACTCCCCTTAAGAGAAAGCAGGGCCTTCCCTTCTGTATGAGACATATTTGAGAGCTGCTTGATTTAAAATTTGTTTCCAAATTTTTGCCAAATTCATCAATAATTTTTATGCCGTTTTTCACTAGGGCCAAATGCAAATTTTTTTGGTTCTAAGCTTGATTCATGCT
Organism: Campylorhamphus procurvoides; assembly: GCA_013396655.1. Classification (NCBI taxonomy): domain Eukaryota; kingdom Metazoa; phylum Chordata; class Aves; order Passeriformes; family Dendrocolaptidae; genus Campylorhamphus; species Campylorhamphus procurvoides. Next base: position 17,168 of record WBMV01006664.1, on the reverse strand, counting down.
TACCAGCAATACAAACTACACACACTATACATATGAAAAGAGTAATTTAAAACACATCTCATCTATCTACCTTGTTCATGTCCCTTGTCTGTCATCCATCCTTCCACAAGGGAGGGCAATATGACCCATCGTGGCTGAGGGTGGCCCTATAGCTGTGATTTGGGATGTGGCAAGGGGCACTTTGGGTTTGGGCACCCAGCCCTAGGTGTGTGGGGGTGTGATTTTGGGGTGTGTTTGNTAAACATTTAAACATCTCATCTATCTGCCTTGTCCATGTCCCTTGTCTGCCATCCATCCTCCCACAAGGGAAGACAGTGTGACCCCAATGGGGCCATCGTGGCCGAGGATGGCCTTATAACTGTGATTTGGGATGTGGGAAGGGGCACTTTGGGGTTGGGCACCCAGCCCTAGGTGTGTGGGGGTGTGATTTTGGGGTGTGTTTGACTCCTTTCCCCATCCCTGCCCCCAGCTGCCAACGGGAACACGGATTCCCTGCACCTCCTGATCGACAGCGGGGAGCGGGCGGACATCACCGACGTCATGGACATCCACGGCCAGTGAGTGTGTCTTTGGGGTGTTCCTTTGGGATCTGCAGCTGCCTGGGGCAGGGCAGGGGGGGAATTCTCATCCCTGGGTGATTTCCAAGCCTGTTTTCCTCCTTTTCCCCCTCCTAGAACCCCACTGATGCTGNTCCGCTCCTCTTTCAATAGGCTGTGAGGATTGTTGTTAAACGATCCTAAGGGTGGGATGTGACCCTGTGGTCCTCTCCTGTGTCCCCAGGCTGTGACAGGCTGTGAGGATTGCCTGGCTGCTCTGCTGGACCACGATGCCTTCGTCCTGTGCCGGGATTTCAAGGGCCGGACCCCGATCCACTTTGCCTCGGCGTGCGGGCACCTGGAGGTCCTGCGGACCCTGCTGCAGGCAGCCCTCTCCACTGACCCCCTGGACTCTGTGGTGGACTACAGTGGCTACTCCCCCATGCACTGGGCTTCTTACAGTGGTGAGTGGCCCTTCCCACCCCTGGTGGGGCCTGGGGAACCAGGGGATCCTCTGGTTTGGGAGGTGTCGGCTCAGCGCTGAGCTCCTGGTGGGAAGGGTGGCACAAATCTGGGAGGGGGTTTTTTCTCCCCCTTGCCAAGTGCCTTAAAAAGGGATGAGAATGGGAAAGGAGCTGTTCCAGAACAGCTGAGGCTGCTTCCTCCAGCAGGCTGGATTTGGAGGATGATTCCAGGGAGGGTGGGACTGACAGGGCAGCAGGAAGGGATGTCCCTGTTCCAAAGGCAAGCCAGGGATGTGGCTGTGACTCCTCCAGGAGATGTGTGGAATTGGAAACCTCCTGAAGTGCAGCAGCTTTGCTGCCAGTGTGGAAATGGACCCAGGGGGGTTTGGGCACCTTGTTTGGGCCTCTGGCTCTTTGGGCAGCTCTTTTGTACCAGTGAGGCCCCACAAATGCTGTGTCCAACTCTGGGCCCCTCACAATGAGAGACATTGAGGGGCTGGAGCATGTCCAGAGCTGGAGAACAAGGAGAAGGGCCCAGGAAGGACCCACAAGCCAAGTGCTGACACATTTCTGTCCCTCTGTCCTCAGGACATGAAGATTGTCTTGAATTGTTACTTGAACACAACCCGTTTGCGTACCTAGAAGGAAACCCCTTTACTCCATTGCACTGTGCAGTGTAAGTGACATTTGGGACCTGCCCCAGGCCCTTCCCAGCCCCTGGATGTGGCACTGGGGGGATGTGGTGCCACTGGAGGGGCTCCAAACCCTGCCCCGACCCACAAGCCAACCATCCTGGGTGGCACCAGCTGGGGAGGGAAGAGGAAAGCTGGGAATGGGGTGTCCTTGGGACCTGGAGCTGCAGAGGGATGGGCAGGGCTGTGGTGTGACTGTCTCTGTTGCCTTGAGTAACACCAAGAAAAGTGAAGGGGTGTTTTACCCCAATTCCAGAGCAGTTCTGTTTGTGTCAGAGCCCCAGGACTGTGCTGCTTAATCCTTTCCTGACTTCCCTTCTCCTCCGCCCTCAGAATTAACAACCAGGATGGCACTGCTGAAATGCTGGTGGAAGCATTAGGTGCCAAGATTGTTAATAGCAGAGATGCCAAAGGAAGGTGAGCCCAGACTCGTCCCCCTCCTCCATCACCTGGTGCTGCTGTGCCTCCCACATGGATTTCCCCTGGCTCCAAGGGGCTCTGCCCTGCCCTTGACACCTCTTTGTGCCTCCCCAGGACACCCCTTCACGCTGCTGCCTTTGCAGACAACATCCATGGTTTACAGCTGCTCCTGCGGCACCAAGCCGAGGTGGACACGCCAGACAAGCTGGGCAGGACCCCCCTCATGGTGGCTTCTGAGAACGGGCACACAGCAGCAGTGGGTGTGTGCTGAGACCCCCAGGATGGGCTCCCTGGGGGGCTCCCTGTGCCCTCCTGCCAGGGGGATCCCGTGGGAGAAGGGCTGTCCCTTCCCTCACAGGCACCTCCTCTCCTTTCAGAGTTCCTGCTGTACCAAGCAAAAGCAAATATAACTGTGCTGGATGTCAACAAGAACACAGCTCTTCACCTGGCCTGCAGCAAGGTAGGGGTGTGGCTGGCATGGCTGTTGCTGTCACCTTGTCACCTTCATGGGAAGGGTTGTCCCCCTGCTCGTGCCAGAGCAGAGCTGAGGGCTCTGAGCCTCCCCCTGGCTCAGTTTTGAGCAGCTCAGGTAGCACAGACCCATCTGTATTTTCCCTGGAGAGTTTCCTGGGTCAGTTTTGAGCAGCTCAGGTAGTACAGACCCATCTGTATCTTTCCTGGGGAGTTTCCAGGATCACTTCCATCCCTGGAAGGGTTCCAGGCTGGGTTGGATGGAGCTGGTGGAAGGTGTCCCTGCCCAAACCATTCCATGATTCCATGGTGGGAGCAGAAGGCTCAGCATATCCACACCCAGGAGGAGTAGAAGGGGCAGCCCCCTCTTCCCTCCAGCCCTGCCAAAAGGGACCTGTGGAGGAAGGCTGGGTTTGGGGAACGTTTCCATATCCCAAAGAATCACATTCCACTGGGACCAGGTTACCTCCTGCCCCTGTACTAAACCCTCTGGTCTCCTCCCCAGGGCCATGAAAAGTGTGCCTTGTTGATCCTGGGGGAAACCCAAGACCTTGGCCTTATCAATGCAAGTAACAGTGCTCTGCAGATGTGAGTATTTGCCCAGCTGGTGCCCAGGGGGTGCCCAGGGCTTTGTTGGGAGCTGGGGGATACCTTGGGAAAGGCAGTGGGGGCTTGAAGCTGCTCACAGGGGCACCATGTCATGGCCCAGGGTGGTTTCTCCTGGGTAGGGGTCTCTGGGACTGGATTTATCCCACTTTTCCCCCTTCCCAGGCCGCTCCACATCGCGGCACGGAACGGACTGGCCTCCGTGGTGCAGGCCCTGCTGAGCCGTGGGGCCACCGTGCTGGCTGTGGATGAAGAAGGTGGGTGTCCCTGGGGGTCCCACGGGGTGGGCTTCATCATCCCTGGGAGGTGGGGGACGTTCCTGAGCCCAGGAACTGCTCAGTTGGGATCAGAGGGATCTCCATGGGTCCTTCCCGTGGTGTGGAGAGGACAGAACACCCGCTGTTCCCTGTGGAAGCATTTCCAGGTGTCACAGGTGTTGGAAATGTGGCTTTTCCCTCCCTTTGAGCACCATCTGGTGCCCCTTGGCTCCTGCCAGGCCCCAGCCCAGCTGTGAGTCACTTCCAGCTTGGCAGAACCTGCTGCTCTGAAGGTTTTTGTCCCATCAGAGTGGGAATCCCTGTAGGTTCTGGTGGGTATTCCAATGTCTACCAGGCAATTCTGAGCCTGTTTCTTCATCTCCTGCTGCCCCTGCCACGCTCCAGGGTGGTTCCTGAAGTCACAGGGATTGGCAGTGCCCAGAAGGGTCTCTTGGGGTCTTGGATAATTAAGATATTGATAAAAACAAAGAGGCTGCAGTGGCTGCCCCACCTCTGGAAGCCTCCAAGTCCAGATTGGACCAACCTGATCTAACAAAAGGTGTCAGAACTGGATGACCCTTAAAGTCCCTTCCACCCCAAACCATCCCATGACCCCGACCCCCAAATTAAGGTGTCAGAACTGGATGACCCTTAAGAACTGGATGATCCTTAAGGCCACCATTCCACGATCCCGACCCCCAAATTAAGATGTCAGAACTGGATGACCCTTAAGGCCCCTTCCACCCCAAACCATCCCATGACCCCAGCCCCCAAATTAAGGTGTCAAACAAACCCCTCCAACACCCCTTTATTCCAGGTCATACCCCAGCCTTGGCCTGCGCCCCCAACAAGGACGTGGCCGACTGCCTGGCACTTATCCTCTCCACCATGAAGCCTTTCCCCCCGAAGGACGCCATCAGCTCGTTCAGCTTCAACCTCCTCAAGAACTGCGGCATCGCGGCCAAGACGTGCGGGGCCCTCCCCAACGGCAGCTCCTGCCCCTACACCAAGGACCGCCACGGCGCCATCGGCCTCGACGGCTGCTACTCCGAGTAGCTCAACCCATGGGTGACCTAATATCTTATTATATTTATTTAGAAAGTCTATAAATATAGGGCACTTTAAAGGAGAACAAGACTGGGCCGGGGGGAGTTCGGTGCTTCCCTCCCCTCCATCCCCATCCCATCTCTCCGGGGGCTGGTGTGGTGCCAAAGGTGGTCCTGGCAGTGCCCTGCCCGTCCCCTGCCCCTTCCCAATCCTCTCTGCCCCTTGGGTGGCCGGGCAGGAGGTGGAAGGGGCAGGATTTGGGCTGGGACGAGGCAGGTGCCACCATCCATGGCTGGTTTGGCCCGTGGAAACCATTCCCAGTGTTTCCTGGTGTTTCCCAGTGTTTTCCCGGTGTTTCCTGGGTGATTCCCGGGTGATTCCCGGTGTCCCCCGGGTGTTTCCCGGTGATTCCCGGGTGTTTCCCAGTGATTCCCAGTGATTCCCAGTGTTTCCCAGTGCCCTGTGCCAGCCCCCAGCCCTGCCAGGATTGCCCCCTGGCTGGGCTGGGGAAGCCTGAGCTCCTGGTGGGAATTTGGGAATGGCTGGGACATCTCCTGGCCAATGTCACTGTCACCGCCCCCCTGGGACCCCTCCCCTCCCTTCCTCCAACACTTGAACCAAGATCTGCTGTACCTGGCACACTCAAAAACCCTTTTGGCAGCTCATTTCTAGGGAAAAACGGGTGCTGCTGCCCGAGCCCAGCCAGGGATGCACTGCTGGAGCCTCCTCCCCACACCAGGCACTTTAGGGATTCTGTTGGTTTTGGGTTTTTTCCCCCCCCTTTGGAGAATTGTCAGATCCTAAAATGATTCTGCTTCGAGTTTCCCTTCCCTGGCTGTTTCCATGTGAGAGTCAGTGTTGGTTGGTTGTTGTTTTATTCCCTTTTTTTTTTAAAAAAAAAAAAGAAGAGATGAAAATTATTTATAGAGAAACGAGGATTTACCTTTAAAAAAACAACAAAAACCGTAAAAAAGTAAAAAAAAAATCCACGTTTGAGCCTTTTCCTAAGGAAACAAATGCACTTCCAAGTCCTTCTTCACAACCCTGAGTAAGTCTGTGTTGCTTTTTTTTTGGGATGCAGCAATCCTAGCAGGTTTCCTGGCACGTGTGGATGTGGGGTTGGGATCCTTTTGGGTTTTTTTGGTTTGGGTTTTCCTTTTTTTTGTTTTTTTTAATTCATTTTAGCAATCCTGTTGATGCTGCAGGTTTGAAGCATTGGAGAATGTTGCACTGTTGTCGTGTGGGGTGTTTTTTCCCCCTTGTTTTTTTTGGGTTTTCCTCCTGAATTACTGTAACAGTGTCCAAAAAAAACCCCACAAAACGTTTCCCCTCCATCCCACGAGTCTGTTCAAAGCCAAAGATGGGGATGCAGAGACCGGGAACGGGGCTGGAATTTCGGGACCCCCCCCGAGCTCCTCTCCCACTTCAGGTGGGGCAAACAAAGCTGGGACCACCCTGGGGGTCTCCCAGTGTCACCCCCCTGGGGTGGGAGCAGGGCTGGCCCCATCCCCGTCCCCCACGGTGGGACCTGAGTGTCAAAGGGCATTTCTGTAACCAAAATTATGTCTTTTTTTAAATTTTTTCTATTTTTTTGGTGTCTTTATTACTAATTTCTAAATGAAGGTGGCTCCTGGCAGGGGGGGAGTGTTGGGAGGTGCTGGAGCCCCCTGGGGGACCCTCCTGACCCCACAGGCAGGACCCCCCANCCTTCCCTCCAAAAGCACTCAACAAATTGGCCCTTGGTGAGATCTCAGAGCCAGGACCAGGCACTTCTGAGGGGCATCTTCCCTTTGGNCGGGAACGGGGCTGGAATTTCGGGACCCCCCCCGAGCTCCTCTCCCACTTCAGGTGGGGCAAACAAAGCTGGGACCACCCTGGGGGTCTCCCAGTGTCACCCCCCTGGGATGGGAGCAGGGCTGGCCCCATCCCCGTCCCCCACGGTGGGACCTGAGTGTCAAAGGGCATTTCTGTAACCAAAATTATGTCTTTTTTTAAATTTTTTCTATTTTTTTGGTGTCTTTATTACTAATTTCTAAATGAAGGTGGCTCCTGGCAGGGGGGGAGTGTTGGGAGGTGCTGGAGCCCCCTGGGGGACCCTCCTGACCCCACAGGCAGGACCCCCCAAGCACTGTTTCTTTCTTTTTTACCAAAGCCAAACTCTTAGAACCAAATATGATGTTTTTCAGTCTTGGCCTTTGGGTGATAAGCACATTTTTCTTGGCGTTCCCCAGGGGGGTTTGTCCCAGAGGGGGGTGGGATCCCTCCTGAAGATCC
>WBMV01006663.1:613219-675746 GCA_013396655.1 Campylorhamphus procurvoides | reverse complement strand
CCTTCCCCTTGTTTTTATCTCACACAACAACAGCGCTCGGCCCTCGTGAATGGCAAACTTGGAATTTCAAGAGCCTCTCTCGGGCCGGACCTGAGAAATGCTCTGATTTATTTATTTGTTTTGTTTGTTGTTTTCTTCGGTCAGCGCTTAATAACTTTGTTCGGAGCGGAGATTTTTATTAGGCAGATCATGAGTAAGGAATTTCCTTTATTAAGAGGGAGGTTGGGTAAGGGGTGCCACGGATCCTCCAGTGCTTTAACGCTGATTTAGGGAATCTGGTGGGTCAGGAATTCGCCGCTGCGTCTCCCCAGGTTTTTAGGAAAACACAAGGATAACAAAGTTCTGGTAGGCCAGGCCACACAGCTCTCACACAATGGCTCTGCTTTCATTTCCAGTGGAACTTTCCAAAAAAAAAAAACCCAACCAAAACAAACCCACCCAACCCAAACTCCTTTACTTTGGGATTGAACTTTTTGAAACGTGCGTTCTGCACCGTCTTAATTTTTTAGTAATCTGTGATTTTTCCAGAGGAATGCGGAATAAGAGCTGGGCTCTTTGTGGATTAAAGCTCCTTTATTTAGCGTTGCTGCCACTGGTGCTTAAAACTTGCTCGGAGATTTCCCTGAAGTTTTTGTTGCTCCATCATCTGGAACATTTTGCCCGTAAATGATAACGCGGAGCAGTTTATTTACACGTCGTGTTTCCACCCCGACGAAGAGGAGATTTGCCTGCTCTGAGCGCCGTGGAAGCCTTTGTTTCTAAATCCCCATTCTGCCCGGCCAGTGCTTTACCTGGGAGAAGTTCCTCCCCTATTTCAGGAGGATTTTGGGAATTCCGGGGGTTCTGGAGCCCCCTCCGCAGCCGCGGACACGTTTCTGGGGCTCCGTGTGCTTTGAATGACGGGATTCAGCTGTCCCGCTGCCTCCAGCACGGCATTCCCATAAAAACACGGCTTGGAACTAAACTTGAACTACCCACAATGCTCCGTTCCCCTTTGCTCCCTTTCAAAATGTCGCCTTTGCCAAGTTTTTTTCGCTCGTGTTTGGAGCAGCCGAAGGAGGAAGCGTCTGGGAGAGGCAGGCACTGCTGGGGATCCTCTTCATCCACTGACTGAGATTTTCTAGAGCTTCAAGCCCCGACCCCCCTAATTTTTATGATTTAACGATCTGGGAGCAAATTAACCCAGAAATGAATCGGTGCCCGTAGACGGAGGGACCTGCAGCCTTGCCAGGGAGCAAAGGCTGTGGTTGTGCAGACTTGCAACTTTGTACCTTGTGGTTTCCCTTGTCACAATATATAGATACTGGGAATATTTTTGTGTGGATTCATAGTATCTTCCTATGTTTGTTTTGTGTTTTTTTTGTTTTTTTCCTTTTTTTTCTAAACACTGTCTTGAGAGAACTTGTAACCTCCTTTGAAGGGGCTGCTCAGATTTGGTTGTCTGCAATTAATACACGCCCCCAATTTGGTGATACACGACTTTCTTTACCAGTAATTAGTCAGTTTTTTGTTCTTATTGCATAGAGGAGCTTTAGAGCTTCATTTGATGTTACTGAGGGGTTTTCATACTGTTTACCAAAGGGAAACCGAGGGGAAAATGCCATTAGATTGTGTTCTTAATATCAGTGAAGGTTGTTGTATCGCGTTTCCACAGTGATTTTTCAAGTATGTGGGGAAGGTGGTGATTTCCAGACTCTTTGGAAGCCAGAAGAGTTAGTCCTGGTGGATGTTCCTGGTGTTTAAGTTGTGAGTGTACAAAAAGCCCTGCAGAGTGGCCTTGGGGGCTCTGTGTGTGTGTGGCAACAAATCATATTGTGGGTGCAATTAGAAAAAAATCTCATCTCTGCAGTTTTGAGAGTCATTTTCTTCTGATTATTAACCCTGCTCTCAATTAGTGGGACAAACCTGACAAAGTTGAATCGGGGATAGGGCTGGGATTTTTTGTTTTGGTGTCAGCTGTCTCTCCCCACTGGTCGAAAATTGTTCTTGGAAGTTATTTGTGGTAGTTGATGTTGTTCAGAACTGCTGTGATGAGCAGGGAGGGGACAGAGCTGCCTTTGAGGCCCTTGGAGCTGCTCTCAGGAGCCACTAAGGTGCAGTAGTGAAGGGTCCTGGGGCTGGTGTGCAGCTGTGCTGGGAGGCCCTAAAGGCTAAACAGCCCCTACCACCCCAATTCCATCCTTAGGCCTCTTGTATTTGTGTACCTGAATTCAAAAACATTTTAATAAAATCTAACTTGGAGTAGGCCGTGCCTTTAAAAACAAAATTGTTTTCTGTGTGAGCATTATATAACGGGGAAAACACTTTGCTGTTCACACCTGTAGTGCCTTTATTGCTCTGATAGTGTTGTCTTAAAATAACAAACACAATTCCACGGCTCTGTGTTGCTGCGATGTTATCAAAATGTTTGGGGAATGGGAAATTAGTGAGTTGCTCTCAGCCTGGTCTGGCAGTTGTCCTGGGTCGTTTGGGGTATTTTATTTATTTATTGGGGTATTTTGTTGGGATGTTCACTGCACTGGGCACTGAAGACGTGGTGGAGGGTTTTTATGAGTTGCCAGTTTTCCCCTGGTGCCGTTGACGGTGGGACTGGCACTGCTGGTTGTGCCGGCTCTGGAAGGTTCTCCTGAGATCCCGGGCACCAGAGGTTACCTGCCCTTTCTCCAGGGAATCTCATAAAACATGCCACTGTGCTTTATGTCTCATGACCACAGCCAGCTCCTGAGGTAGCAGGAAGAGCACACGTGTTTGGGACTTCATTAACTGTAGGAGCACAACTCCAGGATTTTAAGTTTGCTTTGGGGAAAAACCCAAACAAACCCCAAAGTGTTGCTTTGCTGCTTTGCATGACTGAGGGAAACCATCGGGATACAGTGGGGCTGTGTGTTTGTATCGATTGAGGATGTCCTAGTTTGTCAGGTGTAAACAGGCACTGCTGGTGTCAGTTGCCTTCTGCTGGTTTTTTGTTTGTTTTTCTTTTTTGCCTGCAATTTTCTGTAGCAGCCCCTCCAGTTGGTGTATTGTCCATCACAGAAATTCCCAATCTGATGTCAGCCTGATGGGCACCTTAGATGAATGTTGTGTGTCCTGAGCACCCTGTGCAGCACAGAATGTGGGATTTCTGACTAACATGCATTTTTAGGGCTATTTTAGCTGCTGAGTTAATGGAGCAAATGAGTGTGAAAAGGAGTCAGAGAGGAGGAGAGTGAGGGGAGAGCTCATTGCAGGGACACCTTCCTGGGGAGGGGCAGGCACTGAGCTCTGCCCTGTGGGGCAGGGACAGCACCCAGGGAATGGCTGGAGCTGTGTCAGGGCAGGCTCAGGGGGCATCTCAGCCAAAGGTTCTTCTTCCCCCAGAGGGTGGTGGGCACTGCCCAGGCTCCCCAGGGCAGTGGGCACGGCCCCAAGGCTGCCAGAGCTGCAGGAGGGTTTGGATGATGCTCTGGGGCACAGGGGGTGGTTCTTGGGGCTGGTCCTGGGCAGGGCTGAGGGTTGGGCTGGATGATCCTTGGGGGTCCCTTCTAGCTCAGCATCTCCTGGGATTTGCCATTGTCGGTTCCCCTGCTGGTCACAATATGGGTGTGTTATTTAGCATGTAAGGATGTGTTCAACATGTAAGGAGTTGTACGGATTTCATGTTTTCTTTCCCATGTCTCTTTCCCACCGTCTCTCCCCGCTCCAGGTGTTGGTGGAATGAGCGTAGCGTGTGTTTTGAAGAGAAAAGCAGTTCTGTGGCAGGACTCGTTCAGCCCCCACCTGAAGCAGCACGCTCAAGATACAGCTAATCCCAACATGCCTGTTGTACTGACATCTGGAACAGGGTCCCAGGCTCAGCCACAGCCAGCTGCAAATCAGGCCCTTGCAGCAGGGACACACTCCAGCCCTGTGCCGGGCTCCATAGGAGTCGCAGGCCGCTCCCAGGACGACGCCATGGTGGATTATTTCTTCCAGAGGCAGCACGGGGAGCAGCTCGGGGGAGGAGGGAGCGGTGGCGGCGGCTACAACAACAGCAAGCACCGCTGGCCCACCGGGGACAACATCCACGCAGAGCACCAGGTAAAGCACCACTCGGTGGCCCCAAACTCAGCCCGTGCCTGGCTCGGGACAGAGGCTTGTGGTGGTACCTCTGGAAAGCCGAGGCAGGTTCTGGCGTGGTTGGAATGGCAACAGTCGTGCTTTTTGTTTTCTCTTCCCAGGCTTTTGTGGTGCCTTGGTAGTTCTGAGCTGAAATGTTTCTGCTCATGAGGGTGTTGAAATCTCAATCCACTCTCTGTGACAGTCAAATGCATGTTTACAAAATTCATCATTCCCTTTATTGATTTTTTTTTTTTCTGATGTGTGAACCAGCGTGGCTGTGGCTGCTGCTGCTGCTTTTCAAATCGGTTGCTGTAGTTAAATAATTCTTATGTAATGGTATTACAAAACTGCCAATGCATGTAGGTTGGGCTTTTACCATTCCCAATATTGGAAAACACAGTGGTGGAAGTTGCTGGTAATGTGTTTTCCTGAGTTTCTTTGCTTTGGGTTTGGGATTTTCTGGTTATGATGGGGAGGGGAAGCTGCTAATGATGTGCTCAGCTGAACTGGGAAGAGTGCAGCATTAAGAATGTCACAAACCTGCACTTTTAGAGATGCACTGAATTCTTAGAGCCACTTAAGTATCTAAAAGGGTAGTGGGCCAAGATGTGTCAGTAGCAATGTTTACTAGAAGTCCTTTCAGTGCTTGCATTGTGAGTTGTGCTGGAGTTAAATGAGTGTATGAGTCACTCCACTCGCTGGCTGTGACCTGTAACTCACTCATCAAAGACAGGGATGTGCTTCCTCTCCGAGGCAGCAGAACCCAAGTGTAAGCACATTTTAAAAAAGAATGATCCCCACAAATATTGCCAGAGCAGCAGACACGGAGCTTTTGCAACCTTTATGAACATCTCCTGCCTCTGGTTTTTCAAATCAAAGCGGCCAAGCCCTCGCTCCTCTGCTGTGCCTCCCCAGGGGATGTGTTGCCAGCCAGACCATTTAAAAGCAAACATTGCAGGGAATTTTGCAACCTCACTGAAGTCAGTGTGTACATCAACAAAGAAATAAACCCCAGTGCCCTGTTAATTTCTTCTGGAAGAAAAAAATCACATGAAATACTACAATATGAACAAAGCAGCTAGAAAAATGTTGTTATTCCCTTATGTGGAAATACAGTATTTAGGTATCACTTACAAGGAAATAACTCCATTGAAACAGATGTAATTTTTCTGTTTCCTATCCAAGTTTGCAGTCACTAAATGTAAAATTCTTTTCAAGAGACATCAGTGCAAGAGATCTTAATGTGCTTTTAAGTTGTGTAAGAAACAATAAGCAGCAATTTCTTACTGCAAGGCTGCAACTTGAAGGTTTTTCAAAACAAAGCTGTGGTGCAGTCTGGGGTGGGGATGCCTGAGCAGGGACTGCTCCTCTTTGGGCATTCTGGGGAAAGGTGACCTCATGTATTAAAATGATGTCATAGATTCTCAATCCTATTTTCCTCCAGCTCACACTTTCATCTTCCTTTCACTGAAAATCCCTGAAAGCAAAGACAACAAAACTCACTGGAGATAAGGGGGGTGGGGACAGGGCACTCCAAGCTTGCAGTCATTAAAAGCTCTGCTGGTATTTGAACTTAATTTAATAATGAAAAGACTTAAACTTTGACTCAACAAAAGAACCCTGCCTGTTACAGGGACTTGCCTGTAGCTGTGTTGTCAGTAGATGTGTTGCTAAGCTTGGTTTTCTTCAGTAACTTCCTGTATGAAATGATAGTTATAAATACACTGCTTAATGAAAGGAAACTCATTAGCTTATACTAGTTTAAATGAACTTTTAAAATGCAGTGCACGTCCTTTTTGGAGGCAGAACACTTGTGAGAAGGGGGTATGGACAGAATACACCTGCAGGATGAAGCTCCCAAGGGTCTCAGTGGTGCCTTCTCTGTTTCCCCCAGTGTGGCCTGTGACTGAGCTCAGGAAATACCCACCAGAACAGAACAGAGTTAACGTTGGGGCTTTATCTGTTCTGCTTCCTGGTGCCTTCTACATTGGCTGTGCTGGACTTATCACGTGGTCCTGATGGTTTGCATTCAGTGTTCATCTCTAAAACCAATCTTTGTGTTTAATTTCTCCAAAGTCAGCTCTGAGGTGGGGCACCAACCCTCTTCTCGCCTGTCTTCATTTGATACCATGTCCTCCAGTGATTGCTGGGCAGTTTTATCTGGCTTTGTTGCTCCATCCCTGCTTGGGTGCCTCTTTTTCTGTGGTTCTCTGTTTGCCTTGGGGTTTTTTTACTCAGATGCAGGATATGTGTAATCCTGATACTGCCATTCTTTTTTGACTTTTTGGCCACCTCTACATCTGCTTCTTAAATTATAAATTCCTTGGGGCAAGGACTAATCTTATGCATGCAAAATGATTTAATTCAGTTTGGGCTTAGCTGGGGTAGAATTGAATTTGTCCTGTGAGACCAGAAGTGGAAGGAAATGCTGGGACATGCAGGGAGGTAGGGAATCCTTATGGATGGCTGCTGAGTCTCCAGTTTCTTCTGGATACACTTCTATTACTGTACATTTGATTTTAGACTGTCAGAGATCATGCAGTGAGGGCCCAGCCTGGAAGACTGCTTAGGAAACTCAGTAGCTAAAAGATAATGGGGAGGCAGAAAAAATAATTAGAGGCTAATATAGGTTAATGTCTTCCTAGAGCTTGGGAGGTCGTAATTAAAGGTAGAGGGATTTTAATTGTTGAATCCCAGTTCCTTCTTTGTTGCGTATGTAGACAGCCAGCTCTGTGTGTTGGTGATAATGCTCCAGTGAGTTTTCCCAAATGATAGCATTTGGTCGTGTTATTAAACAGCCAGGAGTGCTGTGAATCAGGACTTAGCCACAGTATCCTTGTTTTTCCTGTTTTTATTGTGCTGGCTGTTCCTCCTGGTCACTTTTCATCTTGTGAAACTGAGCTGTGAGTGACTTTAGCAGGGATGACCTAAGGCAAAATTTCTGTCCTCCCGAGGAAGTAGATGGTGTCCTCTTGTTGTGAGCAGCAGGAAAACACTGGTTCTGTTCATGTTTTACCTAGAAACTGTCTTTTCCCGTTTCTTTTCCAGGAGGTTTATGTGGGACTGAGTGTTTATATAAAATTAAGCAGTTAAAGATAATCCTGTTGTTTCATGTATTAAGGTATACATGGTATACATTAAGGTATTAAGGTTCACCATCCACACAAATAGCAAATATCAGTTCCTCTTTGTCCCTGCAGACACTGAAGTGATGTTAGAATCAGGCTTTTTCCTCCTAGCCTGCACTCTCAGAGCTAAACAAAATCCCAGCTGTCTGCAACTCCAAATCCTCCATCACCAAACTTTACAGGGAAGACACTTCCATCAGCCAGATCCTGACTGAAAAATGTGGCCTTCTCTTTTTACCCACAAAAAGCAGCAGGATGAGGTTAAGTGTCAGGGTCCAGCAGTAATTTTAATATTAAAATGAAGAGGTTTAGACTGATGTTCACTGATGGTGCCTGATTCCAGCAGTTACCCTGGCTGCACTGGGGTGTTCTTACACTCTTTATCCAGGAAAAAACATGGGTAGAGATCAGAACATCACGTAGGTAAAGGTACAGGATGGCCCCAGCTGAGTAATGGGCTGGATTGGGTTTCTCTTGGTTATGAAAGGTTGCACAGATCTTACAAACCCAAACAGCTCCTGGGGGGAATGAAGTGACAGTTGAGATGTTCAGCTGGGCTGAGTTATCAACTCTGAGCAGGTTTTTAGGGACACTGGCTGGGTTTTCTTGGCTGGGGTCTCCTGTGGCTCGTGTGTGCATGTGTGTTCTTGAGCTGGTGCAAAGGGAGAGTTCCTGTGGTGGAGGTCCCTCTGGAATTGCAGGGAATGGATATACTTAGAGTGTCTGAATTGCAGTGTGGGTAGTGTGGGAGTTGCTCAGTAGAAGCAAATGATTTTAGGCATTTGCTTTCTCTGAGAGCATGTTTAATTAATAATTGGAGACAATAGAACTCTGCAGGGATCGTCTTGTTGAATGTGGGGAATTTTTCACATGCAGTTGGTGAAGAATAGTGAGAGCAACAGGGCTGGGACTGGGGTTTGTGCTCAGTTCTGCCTTTTGGCAATATGACCATGCAAGTTCTTAACGGGGAACTTGAATTCAAGTGGAGACAGAAGGTAATTCTCCTGGCAGCTTCCCCTTCAGAGCACAGCTCCTCTAAATGTTGCTTCACACTCTGAGAGTGTCTGCATTCGAGGATATTTGACAATGTTGGGTGTCTCTTGGCAGGCACCATGACCAGAGTTTGCTTTAAAGTTGTGGCAAGGCCCTCTAAGAAGATCCTGGAAGTGGAGGAAGCCCTGGGGTTCCTTCTTCCAAAGGGAAATCCCGTTCAAGTGACAGTGAACTCCTCAGCAAGAGGTTTCACCCCATCCCTGGGAGTGTCCAAGGCCAGGTGGGATGGGGCTTGGAGCAACCATGACAGGGGGTGGAACGAGGTGGGCTTAAGGTCTCTTCCAAGCCAAACCATTCCATGATTTCTGACCTCCTGTGGAAAGAGAGTTTGAGGGCTGCTGTGCTCCAGTGTTTGGGTTTGTTGTCCCTGCTGGAGTTGAAGCCTTGGAGTGAATCCCTTGTCATGTACACCACATAACAGCACATGTGGCTCAGGTCTTGGAGATGGTTTCTCACAAAATGTTTCATTTCTGACTTCTGTTTCATTCAATTTGTTGAACTTTCATGGGAACTTCTGTGTGTCCTGGTGAACTGATCAGGGCCTTCCTTCTGCTGACACTGAAACTAATACTAACTTGATACCCAGGTAATTTAAAACATAATTCCTTGCTGAAATGAAATGTCTGGTTTGGCTGATTTGTTTCACAGAGATTTCTCTGTAGTAAGGGTGTATCTTGGGAGGGGAATTGGAGCATTTAATTTACTTTTCTGCTTTATATTGCCTTTTGAACATTTTTCCTGAGACAGAAGGAGCACGAGTAGATTGGCTGAGTTGGATATTTCAGGTTGTGTATTGGAAAATCCTGCTGATGTGGAGGGGAGAGAAAGCACCCTGAAATGTTCAGGAAGTGAATTCAAGACTCTGATTTATCCAGTTCCATAGGTTGTCCTGTCCCTGACAGGCAGTGGCAGGATAGGTGTTCTGGCTGGAATTGGCCCAGGTGACCTGGTGTGCTGGTGCTGGGATTTCCCCGAGGTGGATCACTGTTGTACTCTGCTCCCCTGCTCTGTTGCTCACTCAGGAGGAGCAAAGACACTCTCACACTATTGAATTTACAAATTTCAAGAAGACTTGCATTATTTCAGTTAATATCTTGCACTGGAGCATGTTTTGAATAGGGGTTTATTAGAGAACTTGTCCTGCTTGTTTTCTTCCTCCCTCTCCCCAGCTTTGCTTTCCCCTTGTGGTTTGCTGAGTTGCTGGGACTTCTCTGTCCATCTGCAGAGCAGGTTGTGGTCCATTTTTGTAAACTTGCTGTGAGACCTGACCCTCCCAATCCATCCCCAACCACCTCTTCCTCACAAGCAAGTCATTCCAGCTGCCTGGAAATCTCCTTATCAAAGAGCTGATCCAGAGCATTGACTCTGGTGTTGCCTGGGTCTAAAAACTTGCTCTTAGTTGTGTCTGGGAGAGTTTTAAGCTGTTTGCCCTGACCCTGCAGTGAACAGACCTGCCTTTGTGCAGTGCCGTGTGATGGATGCTGCACTCCCTCAGCGAGGGAGCTGCTCCCAGCTATCCTGTTACTCCTGCCTCTGCTAAGGATAACTTTTGTTCCAGGGCTGTTGTTTTCATTGGGAACATCTGGCCTTGCTACTTGCTCTGTGCAGAAATTTTGCTTCAGACTTTGTGGGGTGAAACTTGACTGTTCCTAAAGCCTCGCTGCCAGCAGTTGATGTGGCACGGGGCCACTCACATCTGCTCCTGGCAGAGCTTGGCACTGGAATGAGACACTACCCTGTCCCTTCTTTACACCTTTTTCCTCCTGAATTTAAACCTTGGAGGGTTAGAGTAGGGATGGGAATGAAAGGAAAAACCCTGCCAGGTTCAAATGAACCAGATCTAAGTGTAGCCTCGAGTGCTTGCACTGAAGCCTCGCTCCAGACACACACCTGGGATGCAGAAGAGAGTTCTCCCAAGGTATTTCCAGCTCCAGAGGGGCAACATGAAGGTTGTTTCATTTGTCAGCTAATATTTTTTAATTCTGCACCCCAACAAGATGTGCCTGAGACATTGCAGGGTAACCTAAATTCCACGTTAATGAAGCGCTTCCCTGGGTGAATAAAATCTGAGGCAAAACATAATTAGCTAACGAAGGCGAGCCCCTCTGAAAGGCTGCTTTTCTTGCAGTTATTTCTGTCCCCTGAATCATTAATCATCTTGGCCCAGTGCCAGGTACAGCATTAGCCAATCTGCCATTTCAATGGCTTTTTGCTTCCAGTGCTAATGGTAGTAGCAATTCTAATGATGAATCCTTTACTACAAAAATAGTAGTTAAACCACCTAATCCTGTCTAATACTTGTGACTTCACATTCTTTCTTTACCCACTATTGTTATAGGAGAGGACTAAAAATAGTGCTGTAATCAGTTGGTGGAACAACATATTTTAACCCTGGGTCTGGGTGTTAGTGGCAAACCTGTTGTTGAGTGTGTGATGCTTTTCTTATTGTCAGCTGGGAAATGCATTTCTCCTCTCCTGGATACTATAAAGGTGTCTCCGAGCTGATATTTTCTAAACAACCTGCTTTGTGAGCTGTTCAAACAAGGCAAACTCCCCCAGCCGAGGAGGAGGCATTTGTTTCCATCTGAAATTTGTAAACCTTTAGTTGATTTCAAAAGCTTTAACAATTTGTGAGTATATAAATCAAGTGCTACAAAGTATTTAGGCTCCTCAACCAGCTGTTTATTTTTGGTTTTTTTTTTGTTTTCTCTCTATTCTAATGATATTTCATTGCATCGTTTTTGTTCTCACTGTCTCAATTCTGGTGTTCTTATAATAATGCTGATTTTTTTTTGAAGAATGTCTCACTAAATAATGTTTGGTTGGGGTTTTTTTGCTTAGATTTTATTGCAAATTGACCAAGACAAACTGGAGGCCTGAAGGATGGGAAGGTTATGTGACACTGGCCTTTTCACACTTAGAGAGTGCACATGAGTTATAAATAAATATCCAAGTAATAATCACACTTTGGAGGTGTACCAGGAATGTCCCTTTGCAAACAGGGACAACTTGGGAATCTCTCATTTCTTGTCTTCCCAGGGAAACAAAATGCTGCTCATCTTCAAGGCCAGGTCAGATGGGACTTGGAGTAACCTGGTCTTGTGGAAGGTGTCCCTGCTCATGGCAGGATGTGGGATGAATTGGGCTCTTCCCACCCAAGCCAGTCTGGGATTCTGGTTTAGAAGCTGGGAAAACATAGCATTTGTCTATCCTGACAAGTGTAACTGTAATATGAGTTCCCACATGGCTCTGCAGCAGCAGAAGAGCAAAACAGTTGGTCCCCCAAGCAGGATGGGCCCACCAAATCCCTGGGGGATCCCCCCACGATCACCAGGAGCACAGCCAGGATCAGTCAAGGCTGAGGAATGAGCCCTTGCCATGGATTTGTGGTCCCAGCACCCAGCCCTTGCTGTGCTTCTGTTTGCTGGGATGGTGGGTGAGTTCAGGGTGCTTTGGCCAGAATTCCCTGTGGAGGAGTCTGTGGGATACCCTGGAGTTGGTTTGCTTGGCTGGCAGGACTGAAGGCAGCACTGGGCCCTGTAATTTGCTGTAGATCAAAGAAATATTGAAATCATCCATTTACATGTTCCAGCTTCCCGAATTCCTGGCTTTGCAGGGCCCATCCTGCCTGGGTGGGAGCAGATGCCTCCTGGCCAAAGTGGGATTGGGGGATGGGGGTGGGGGGAGAGCAAGTGCTGGGGGCCTGAGAAATGCTGGTCTAAGGAAGTGCTGGAAAGGGGAAAGGCAGCCTTTGAAATGGGGAGCAGGAACATGGAAAGCTGGGGCTGGCAGGAGCAACCTTCTGCTTTGCTTTGGTTGCCCACTTAAGCATAATTGGCTTAATAGAAACAGTTTAAACCCTCTTCAGTCACTGCTACTTCTAGTAAATGCAGATATTTCATCTGTTTAATGTCCAGCATCAAAAAATAAAAATCATAAACCCTCAGGCTTCATAGTGCACTTTTAGAGACAATTTTGTTTAGATCATCACTACAATATTTCGCAGGTGGTTATTTTTTTAGCTGCTTTTTCTCCAAAGGACTTTCTACTTAGTTTTATATTTCTTTCCCTCCTGTATATTTGATTGTTGTATTTCTTTGTTTAATTCCACTTGCCTTTTTCTTGTTGGGAAACATCATTTGTATGAGGAAGAGGAAAAAAATCCATTGGGGTTAAGAGTGAAATTTGTCCTCGCATAGTTTTGCTGTGTGTCTGTCTAGGTGAATATAAATTCTACATAAATGAGGATTCCTTAATATATAAAGCTGGTGTACAATCCCCTGAGATACCTACAGACCATGAAATGGGATACAGTCTTGCACTTGGAATTTATGTGTAAAGGTCATATTAGCAACCATATTTGCTTAATATAAGGGGCAGTATTAACACTGATTGTTGACATTAATATTTACTTAAAATTGCAATTCAACTACTCTGCTGGTTGGGTTAAAAAAAAACCCCCATGGATTATTCTAGAATAAAAAATGTGGTCCTGGAAGTCCAAAGGTAAATTTGCTGTTGCTCTCATGCTAATTTGTTAGGTCCTTCAAATCCCTGTTTAGTAATCAGAAGGACAGTTTGGGGCCCTGGTTGCTGTTAATTTAACTGACTGCAGGATTCCTTTTGACAAGTGCCATTTAGCCCTGTGGGCCTTGTTGTTTGCTGGCTTCAAATTAACTGGGCTTTGCAGCACCAGCCGTGCCCTGGGTCCTGTCAGGTGCTTGGCTTGGTGCTGCTCAGGTTTGGGAGAATCCTGGGATCCCAGACTGGTTTGGGGGGAAGGGACCTTAAAGCTCCTCCAGTTCC
The DNA here is from genome assembly GCA_013396655.1 of Campylorhamphus procurvoides. Taxonomy (NCBI): domain Eukaryota; kingdom Metazoa; phylum Chordata; class Aves; order Passeriformes; family Dendrocolaptidae; genus Campylorhamphus; species Campylorhamphus procurvoides. The sequence goes on along the minus strand of WBMV01006663.1, from coordinate 662,682 downwards.
ACCCCTGCCATGGGCAGGGACACCTTCCACTAGCCCAGGTTGCTCCAAACCCTGTCCAGCCTGGCCTTGGACACTTCCAGGGATCCAGGGGCAGCCACAGCTTCGCTGCCCAACCTGTGCCATGGCCTGCCCACCCTCCCAGGGAACAATTTCTCCCCAATATCTCGTCTAGCCCTGTCCTCTGGCAGTGGGAAGCCATTCCCCTTGTCCTGTCCCCAGTCCCTCTCCAGCTCTCCTGTAACCCCTTTAGGCACTGGAGGGGTCTCCAAGGTCTCCTCCTTTCTCCAGGTGAACTCCCCCAGCCCTCTCAGCCTGGCTCCATCAGTCCATGGAACATCTTTGTGGCTCTTCCCTGCTGATCCTTTGCTGTGTTGCAAGTTTTTATTCCTGAGGTCATCAGGCCTGTTTTTGGGATGGTGTCTTAGAGGTGTAGCAGGTCCTGCTCTCTGTGAATTGTTCCCTCCACTGTCCCCCTCTGTGGGAGTCAATCCAGACCCTTGGCTCATTGGTGATGCCTCTGATGATCACCTTGGTCTTTGCTCTTCTGTGAGGCAAGTTCCCAAACTTACATCTGTGACAGGCTTTGTTTTGAGGGGCTCAGAGGCAGGAAAAAGTGGCTTGCCCTGGGTTTGTGGTGTGGTAGGTGAGCAGCAGGCTCAGTACTCCAGGTACCAGCACGGAGAGCATCTTTAGCTCCTGGAATTGTGCTTGCTCTGTGTTGGATATAGCTCTGTAAACCCAGAAGTGCTCCAGATATGGACAAGGGCTGGTGTCTGGGTAGCTTTGGGATCACAAAACAATTTGCTTCTGGGTTGCTGTCATTGAGTTTTGTGATGGTCAGACCCTCTAATCTTATTTTTAAAAAAGTAAGATGCAATTGTCCTATAAGGTGGCAACCTGACAAAAATTAACTGTGTGCTCCTTGAGGGGTTGGAAAATCCATGAAGAAGAAAAATTCCTCACAAATGAATGTTGGATTCAGAGCTGCTGAGAGGCTCTTTTGCTGCATGGCAGGTGGAGGTTTGAAGTGGCCATTGAGCCAGGCAGAAATGGGTTTGGATTATTAGAATCTGCAGTAGGTGAGAGCTGAAAGCATTCTATTTCTTCTCTTATCCTCCTGACATAGGCTGTGGGTGGCTGCTTTTGGAATTGGGAAAGGCCTCTGGAGCCCTGGTGTGTGAGGCCAAGGGATTTATTGGGTTCAATAAGGGCAAGTTTTGGGTCCTGTCCTTGGGTCACAGGAACTCCCTGCAGCTCCAGGCTGGGGCAGAGCAGCTGGAAAGCTGGAAAAAGACCTGGGTGTGATGGTGACAGTGGCTGAACATGAGCCCAGGTGTGCCCAGGTGGGCAGGAGGCCAAAATGGCACCTGGGCTGTGCCAGCCCTGATGTGGCAGCAGGACCAGGGCAGGGACTGTCCCCCTGTGCTGAGCACCTGGAGTGCTCTGTCCAGTTCTGGGCTCCTCATGACAGGAAAGACATGGAGGGGCTGGAGGTGTCCAGGGAAGGGTTTGGAGCAGCAGGAGCAGCTGAGGGAGCTGGGGGGGCTCAGCCTGGAGAAAAGGAGGCTCAGGGGGGACCTTCTGGCTCTGCAAGTCCCTGCCAGGAGGGGGGAGCTGGGGTGGGTCAGGCTCTGCTCCCAGGGGACAGGGACAGGAGCAGAGGGAATGGCCTCAGGCTGGGGCAGGGGCAGGTGGGACAGCAGGAGGAATTTGTGCCTGGAAAGGGTGGTCAGGCCTTGGCAGGGGCTGCCCAGGGAGGGTTGGAGTGCCCAACCCTGGAGGTGCCCAAGGCAGGACTGGCCATGGCACTCAGTGCTCTGGGCTGGGGGACAAGGTGGACACAGGTGGACTCCATGGGCTGGGAGGGCTTTTCCAGCCTCAGTGATTCTGGGATTCAGGAGGCTGACTGAGATTCTGAGGTTCTGAGGAGCGTGCAGTGAGGAACAGAGCCGTGTCTTGCTCTATCACACGTGTGTCAGAGCAGAGGTGAGGGTTGGTGCAGAGGCCCCTGGAGAGGCTGAATTCCCCTCAGCCTCCCTGCAGTGCAGAGATCTGGTGGGTTTGCTCCAGTTTCTTGGCGTGGCTGGTGGTGAATCTGCTTTGGGGTGTGCAGGGAATTATTTCTGAGTCAGTGAAGTGGCTGTGGCTGGAGTGTGTTACAGTGACACACATTCATATATTAGCGAGCGTGGAAATTGCTCTTCTTGAATGAGATTTGCATAATTCCCCAGTGCATACACAGCATTCAGTGTGAAGGGGAGGAATGTTCTTATGCCATGAAAGCCTTTGTAACTCGTTCAGTAGCGTGATGCTGATGTGCAGAGCCTTAATTTTGGGAAGTGGTGTTCCACAGTGAGCTGGCTGGTGTTCTCTCTTATCAGAAAGGAGTCTTCTCCACAGCTCTGCTCCTGTGCTCTCCCTTTCCAGAGGCACAACCTGCATGGAAGAGGCCAAAAGAGGGGTGTAGCCTTGGGGTGCTGCTGGTGGAGAGCAGGAGTCAGCTTTTGTTGGATCACTTAGGAAACAGTGGGGGGAACATCTGACCTCTCTTTGTGCGCTCCCTGAAGTTTCCAAGATCACCTCTTCCTCCGAGGAACCAGGTTGTCATGTCGTATCCAGATGTCAGGGCATCTCTTCTTGTGCAGCCAATTTGTCTTGGCGTTGTCTTCTGGATTTCTTTCAAATCTTTGGCTCAGCAGGGAACCAGATTTTATGGCCTTCAATTCTCATCGACGTTAGTGCTCATCCAGGAAGAAGTTCTCTCTCTGTGCACCTCCTTGTTTCTATTGTTTACACCATCCTGACTCTGTTCTACATGTCTGTGCTCGTTAGAGGTCAGGGATCATTAATAGGAACAGACCTCGATGAGGTGGAGGAGGATCTATATCCTTTAATTGCCATTCCAGAGGATTGCCTGATTTTGGAATACTGAGGCATTGGAAGTCACGGCTCTGGCTTTGTGTTCTGCTGTTTCAGACGCTGTTTGTTCTTCTTTCAAGGGAAATGAAGAAGCCCTGTGATATTTGTGTGTTCTGTGCAAGGGAACGAGGTGAAGAGATGTTGGTATTGAATATTGTAGAAGGGAAATGAGAAAAGGACCTTTTGGGTACAGGCTTTGAAAATGGAATAACAAATTAGCCTGTATGACAAGTAAACGAATACAGTGGTCCGTGCAGATAAAGAAATGGCGTGGCTGGGAGAAAGGGCCTCCAACTGGTGGTTTTAGACAGTTTCAGCATGGAGTGCTGAAAGTCTGGCACAAAGACCTCATTAAGAAAACATTTTTCAACAGTCCTAATAATTATGGATAAAGAGAGATGATTGGGGATGTGACTTAAATATCTGTAATGAATAATTTCTTCCGTTGCCTCACCTCTGATAGCTGATAGAGAAGCCAATATTATTTCCCTTTTCTGCTTTTCATGGTGACTGGGGTAAGGTATATTTGGGAGGGAGATGGAGGCAGCCCCTTTGTGCTGTGTGACACTGACCTGTTGGAGTGAGACCAGAGGCCACCAAGATGATCAGAGGGCTGGAGCATCTCTGCTGGGAGAATTGGGGTTGTTCGGCCTGGAGAAGGCTCCAGGGTCACCTAATTGTGGCCTTCCAGTGCCTGAAGGGAGCTGACAGGAAAGCTGGAGAGAGACTGTTTACAAGGGCCTGGAGTGACAGGACAAGGGGGAATGGCTTCACAGTGACAGAGAAATGTGTTTAAATTGGATATATGGAAGAAATCCTTCCCTGTGAGGGCACAGGTTGGGCAGAGAAGCTGTGGCTGCCCCATCCCTGGAAGTGTCCAAGGCCAGGCTGGAGCAACCTGGGCTAGTGGAAGGTGCCCCTACCCATGTCAGGGGTGGAACTGGATGGGCTTTAAAATCCCTTCCAAACCAAACCAGTCTGGATTCCACGATGTCCAAACCAAAATACAAACGTCCTTCAATGTCCTTTTGCTTCATGCTGGGAGTGTAACGTTTCTGCCTTTCTACCAGCGTTGTTTTGAGGTTCCCACAGCTCAGCACCCACCCGTGGGAGGTTATTTTTTGGAGAAAGCTGATGGGCAGGCCCTGAGCAGCCTCTGTTTCTCCCACAGCATTGACTGCAGCACTGAGAGTCCTGGACTGGTGCCATTGTGGCTTCACCTGTGGATTGCTGGGGCATCACTCCAGCAGTGAGAGGAACACACATCACCTGCTGAATCTCTGTGTGCAGCTTCCACAGTCCTCACATGGCTCACTAAAACAATAATTTGCTGCTTGGCCTGTCTGGGGGCTGCAGCACTTTCCATGAGTTCAGCCTGCAGTGCTTTCCCAGAGGAATTTGGTCTTACTGCCTTTTGTGTGGCATCAGCAGCAGAGCAGGGATGGAGCTGAGAGGAGGGAAAGGCCATGGTGCTGCCCAGAGTTTCAGGAAGGTGCAGAGCTGTTCTCACCTGGTGTTCGTGGTCAGTGTGACAAATGTCACCACAGCAGGTGGCAAGGCTGAGGCATAACTGAAGGTAACTTGGAGCTCAGATGCAGTAACAAGAGGATACCTTATTTTTAAACTGAGATTGAGTGGCTGGTCATTGAGGATTTGCACATTATGTAAATGTGTATTAGCTAATTTAATACTATCCTACTAATCTTTTGCGGAGTGGCATGGTCATAGAACAGTTGAAGAATTGACACTGGAGGGCTTTTCTGGAGGTTATCTGTGCTGCTTTCCCTACATCTGATACTCTTGGGTGAGATAGTCTTGTCTTAAAACTTGAAATAAAATGTAATCACCACAAGGTCTTGACTTGGTTCTGCTGGCAGTGGTGCCTTGAGTATCAGGAGTCAGGGCTGAGGTCAGTGGTCATGGTGTAACTGCTGGCAGTGCTGGGCACTGATGGGGTGTGAGCATCTACACTGGTTTTGGGGATGTAAATCACCCACCAGGTATTCCTGATCTCCTTCCCTCAGCCCTGTTTGGATCACCTGCTCTGTCCTCAGTGGAGACACAACTAAACTGTGCTTGTTAACTTTCAGCATCCTGCAAGGAGCCTGGAGTAGAGTGTGGGCATTACTCAGAGTTGAGTGTTTTCCAAACGTAGCCCTGCTCAGCAGCAGCCCTGCCTGGCTGCAAGGCTGTGTAAACAGTGAGGAGGAGGTGTGCAGTGTGTCTGTGTGCCTGGCTTGGTGGCTGCTGGGACACAGGGGTGGTGTCTGGGGAGGGCAGTCATCTCCTCGCAGTCCCAGCACTGGTTTGACTTCTGTGCTTTGTCCTCAAGCCAGTAGTTGGGTTTTTTTAAATTTGCATTTGCATGTGTGTTCAGGGCCTGCATCTCTGGGGATTTGGCACTGAACATCAGGAGAAGTGTTTTCTTATGTTTTCAGCGTCTCCAGTCCGTAGCAGGCACTGAGCTCTGCTCTGTGGGGACAGGGACAGTACCCAGGGAATGGCTGGAGCTGTGGCAGGGCAGGCTCAGGGGGCATCTCAGCCAAAGGTTCTTCTTCCCCCAGAGGGTGGTGGGCACTGCCCAGGCTCCCCAGGGCAGTGGGCACGGCCCCAAGGCTGCCAGAGCTGCAGGAGGGTTTGGATGATGCTCTGGGGCACAGGGGGGGATTGTTGGGGTGTCTGTGCAGGGCTGAGGGTTGGACTGGATGGTCCTTGGGGGTCCCTTCCCAACTCAGGATATTCTGTGGTTCTATGAACTTACTTAGCCAACAGTTTTAAGTTGGTACTCCTCTTTTTCTCTTCTAAACAAATGAATTTTCACTAAACCACGCAGTTATGTTTTTCTCTTTCATGTCAGTGTAACTTGAATGGAAATTTGTCTGGTTTATACAGCAGTTTTCACTCCATTTCCACCTGAAATGGTGCTGACTCCCTGACTTATGCATTGACTCCTCACCTGAAACCAAGCACCTTACTGTGAAATACTAGCAAAGGCATCTGTGCTGGATTTTGTGTGTCTTTAAAGTAATTGCTGGTTGTTCCTTTCTTGAGCATGTGTAAATTTAAGATGTTTAAATAGATCTGTATATAATAATATATGTATTTAATAATAAAAGTATATAAATGCTGTAGCTTCTGGGAGTCTTAAAGGTAAGTCATGCTGTGAAGCTCCATAACCTCATTACATGCTGTATTAGGGAATGTAGCTCTCAGTCTGTACCAGAAAAATTGCTATAAACTCTGATTATCAAAAAGCCCCAGCAAATAAAAGCATTTCCTCATGTGTTTTTCTTTCCCATCTCTAAATAGGTGCGTTCCATGGATGAACTGAACCATGATTTCCAAGCGCTTGCTCTGGAGGGACGGGCTATGGGAGAGGTAAGTGAAAGGCCTGGAGAAAAAAACCCCACTTAATCTGTGTGTTTTGGGGGGAGGAGGAACAGAAATAACAGTTGTTTGAGGGTGCTGGAATGATTCTGAACTTGAGAGTTCTCCATTCTGACTGGGAAGTGTGTGTGTGTGGTTTGACAAACTAAAAACCTGCCAGGCTGGAGTCTGTCTTAGTAGGAGGAACAGCTAAGCCTCCACCTGTTGGATCATCAAACAGTGCAGTGGTGCTTGTAAAAGAACAGAAATATGTCTTGTGACAAGTGTTACAATGCTTGCAGCAGGTTTATTTTGGGACCCAGTGATCTCAGACCCCGTCATATCGTGGGGTTGGCTGGCTGGCATTGTCTGCTGCCCTGGTTCCACTCCTGGCCACCTTTTTTTTTGGCTGCTGTCAGAAAGCCCAGGGTTGTGTTTAATGTTTGAAGTAGCTGGGCAACGTGATGCAGGGCTGCAGGAACAGTCAGGGCTCTGGCCAGGTCAGGGGCCTGGGCAGGAGTGGGCAGATAATGAACCCTTCAGTTCTAACTTCACAGAAACCCAGGGAGAGTTCTTTGACTCTCCCAGCACAGCGAGGAGGTGGCAGGTTTGGGGGAGATGCCCTTGGGATTTCTTTGAAAAGAGAATTTACCTGTTTTCAGGGTGACTTGGAAGAATAGCTTGTTACTGTAGTTGGCTGTGTTGTGTTCCTGGAAGTTGGATGCAAACACTACTCTTCCTTGCCTGGTTTCTTTTAGTCAGAGGCTTGTGGAAGAACAGAGAGGAGAAAATCATGTCTTGTAGGAGATTATTGATGTGTGAAAGTCAGTTGATGTGTGTTGGAGAGCATTCCTTGCTGCCTTCCTCTCAAAATCACACCAGTGTATTTTCTCCACATTTAGTCCTTCCTGTCTCCATTATCCAGTTTATGAGCCAGGTTTTAAAAAAAAGAATAAAAATCCCTAGGAGCCTGAAGATCCTGTTGTGGAGAAAACAGCAAACCATGGCTGTGGTGGGATTCATACGAAGGTGCCCTTCTCAGGGTGAAAGATTTCCTTCCTCCCCTCCTTCCTTCTCTCCATCATCATAATTTGACATTACTTGATAGGAGAACCTCCACTTCTCCAGGTTGGATTAACCTACCCCAAGGCTATTGGCTAAGAGTAGATGAGGATTACTTAGGAAGGAGAAAACCTGACATTAAAAATCTGTAAAGCTGCTGCAAAGCAGCTGCTGTGCCTCCCTGTGCAGCGTGCCAGGGGAATGACGGGGGTGGGAATGTTCTGTGGAGATTATTTTTTGACACCTCATTTGGGCAAGAGGTTCATTTTCAGATAGGGAGTGGACAGGCTCTGTGAGCAGGTTCAGAGCAAGGACAGCAGTTGTTTTGTGCTTATCACAGCATTAGGTCACAGAGCTGTAATGCCTGAAGGAGTTCCTAAAAATGCTGAGTTTTCCCAGCTCTGAGTTTATTCAGGCATTTCTGAGAGCAGCGAGTTTGGGTTTGTGTTTTGGAGGTTTGCCTTCCAGTGGTGACTCACCTTTTATTTTCCCCTTCTTCTTGTAACTCTGATGCAGAAAGTTTTGGCAGTGGCATCCTTTTGTCACTGGGCTTTTCCACATCCTGGAGTGAGTGTGATTTTCCAGGAAAGGTGGCATTTCACCCTTCTCTTTAGGCTAGACCACTGTTTCTTGTTTCTCTTGGGATTTTTCTTCCTCAGTCTCACACTTTCCCTTCTTTATCCACTGAATTTTCTCTGTATCTCCCCAAGGTTTTCCAACATGGCCAAGATTTCAGGAGCTCTGTAAGCTGAGATCCTGCAGGATTTGTGTATTGGCTTTCCAAGACTCTGTTCTTCAGCTCCAGGCTTTGATTTTGTGCAGTTCAGAAGCCTTAGCAAGGCTCTGATGGTTTCCTCCCTTCCTTCTGCTCCTGAAATAAGAAGGAAACTCATGGAGAAAGTCTGAAATAAATGAGGAAAATTAAATAAATGAGGAAAAGAGCAAATTTGATCTGTATTTCTTTGTCTTGTATGTTCTGAGCCTTCCCTGTGGGAAGTGTCAGTAATCTTGTTCTTGGAGCTGATAGTGAAAAACCTGGAGGAGAAAGATGAGGAAAATTGTGTTTATGCATTTAGTGTATCTTTTTTATCTTCTTGTTTTGTTGCTTCTTGTAATTTCAGTGGTTTCAGGAGTTTGTGCCTCTGAAGACATCAGAGCAGTTCTGTAAGGGGCACTGCCAAACAGTTCCATCTCTTATCTCTCCTCCTGTCAAAATACAGATACTGAATGGAGATGAACAGATATCCTTATCTGAGAAAATTAAGAATAATTTGAAAAGCCTCATAACTTTGATCTCTCTTGTTTCTTAGCCATTTCAATCTTCAGACTCCCACCCTTCCCCACTGCACCCAGCCTCAAATCCCCTAAATTTCCATTGTGAGACTGAAAAAAAGCCACAGCAACCTTTTTGCTCCGTTCTGTAGTGACAAAGCTTTGGGATGTTGATAGATCAGTAATGTTGAAAGCAGCCCTCTAAAGGGGAAGGGGCTTTTCCTTCTTTTAGCACCTTGTGCAGGTTGTTGGGAGGGATGAGGGGGCCCATCCTGAAGCTTCATCCCACAGTTCCATGTGGGTTTTGGTGCTGGAGCACAGCCCAGCACACGTGGCCCTGCTGCTTGTGCCTCTCTGAGGCCTTTGATCTGTGACACTTCTCTGAGGCTTAACAAGAGCTGTGCAAGTTGCCTTTCTCTCTCCCAGGATGGGCAGCTGGATATCTGCTTTGCTTTGCTTCAATCCTTTGGATGTGGAGCTTTGCAGCAGTGGATATTGGTGTTTTTGGGATGGTGGGCAGCACAGAGAGGCTGCAAGGTGCAGTTTGGCTTTGGCCTCAGCACATTACAGGCATTTGGGCACCAGTCTGGGGTTGTTTGGAGGGGTTTGTGCTGAGACAAGTCTGTGTCTGGAGTGGAAGAGCAGCTGGGGGAGCTGGTGCCTGAAACTTAACCCAGAGAGTGGGAGGAGATGGGGACAGAGAGATGTGAGGCAACTGGTGGGTTCTGAACTTCAAAATTGAACGGACTGGACCGAAAATGGTGAAGTAGGAATTGTGGGGGCAGCAGTGAATCTCACCCTGCTCTTGAAATGTGGTAAGAAATATTATGCATTTATCTGAAAAATATTTCATTGTTGCTGTGCTGCTGCCCCTGCAGGTGGGAGTGCTGGAGTCTGGTGTAGGTGTGACTGTGGGCAGTGAAACTGCTGCCTGTGTTAGAGCTCTGCAGAGGGTGGAGGGGCTGTGAGCAGGGCCAGGACCTGGGAATGGCAGGAGCTGGGGCAGGGCAGGCTCAGGGGGCATCTCAGCCAAAGGTTCTTCTTCCCCCAGAGGGTGGTGGGCACTGCCCAGGCTCCCCAGGGCAGTGGGCATGGCCCCAAGGCTGCCAGAGCTGCAGGAGGGTTTGGATGATGCTCTGGGGCACAGGGTAGGATTGTTGGGGTGTCTGTGCAGGGCTGAGGGTTGGACTCCATGATCCTTGGGGGTCCCTTCCAACTGAGATTCCATGACCATGTTTATGTCCCCTGGGTGCCTGGGGAGGTGCTGGATAAGTCCCAGCAGAGAGAGACAAGCAGAGTGGTTGTGACACAGCCTGGCCATTCTTGTACCTGGTCTAAACCAACCACAAACTGAACAAAACCAAACTAAAATACCCCAGACTAACCCTCCTGTGTCTCTGCTTTCCCTGCTAGTGCTGCCTGTGCTGTGTTCTCATCCATTTATGATTCCCTGGCAGCTGGGCTGGGGAGGATTGGATAATGTTTGTGTTGAGTTTTGCAGTTTCCCCAGAGATGGGAGGGTTGGAGCTGGGTCTGTGATGGTGCCACAGCAGCTCCACTGGCACAGCAGGGTGAGCAAGAGCACACCAGGATGGTCAGATATTCCCAGTCCTGTGATCCTGCCTTTTCCTTGTGCTCTGAGCCCTGCTGTGAGCCAGTTTAACCCCCTGAGCTGGCAGAAAGCTGCCTGGTTTGGGGACAGCAGAGCAGGGCTGTCCCTGGGGCAGTTGGAGGGCTGGCACTGCCTGTTGTGCTCACCCTCCCTGTCCTGGTTCTGAGCTGGCAGCACCTTTTGGGGGCTGATAACATCTCAGTGTTTGCAAACCTGCAGGGCTGCCCCAGTGGGACGTGTAAATACATGCTCTGCCTTCCCCTACCTGTTGCTGGGATAAACCGAGTTCCACAGCTGCACAGATGGCTCCTTTTATCTTCATATTTGCCTTATCTGAGGGGGGATCAGTTTTCTTAATTTGTCTAATTCATAATCCCATCACAGTGGGATCTATGTGCACTTGCTGGTTGAGGAATTGCTTTTTGTTGATGTGTAAGTCATCCCCTCCTCCCCTCTCTGCTAAATTGAATATTGGCCTTACTCTAAGTCCTCTGTAAGAGGGGCTTAGAAGGATTATTTTCATGCTAGATAGGGTCAATTTTAATAAAAACCAGGAAACGGATAAAGGAGTCTTGTTCTAAACTGCTGCTTGTTCTTTTTAAATGTCCAACCTGCAGAACTGGGTGGTAGTCACTTAATATATCTTTCTTTTTTCTCCATTGCAACTGACAACTTTCCCTGAGGAAAAATTCATTGTCTTGGCAGCCTGTTGCATAATTCAGTGCAGATGATTACTGTTGGTAACCCTCTGGTGTTGGTAGGAACAGCACTTGACAGAACAAAAACCCCCTTTGCCATCTGTTAATGTTGGCTTTTGGGGTTCCCTGATATCTGGAAATGCATCTGGAGATAAACATCTATAGTCTGCTTGTTCCTGCTTATGGTACAGAACTTCCAGTTGGAAGCTTTATGTTTCTGGAGAGGAAAGATTAAACTAGAGGAGACAGAGCTGTAGTTGTGTGTGGTGTGTGTGTCCATGAGACAGTGAGATCTACAATGTTTTATGACCCTTGTCAGTGATTCACTGCGTAACTGAAGGTGTGGGGTACAGATCTGCAGGATTCCCTTGGTAAGGGGATTGTTGCCCTTAAGAAAGGGATAGAATGTGGTAGGTGAAACAATAAGCTGCTAAATTAGCCTTAAGTCACCCTCCAGCCAGGGGAAATGGTCTGACTGACCGAGATCTACTGCAGGTTTCAGAGAATCCTGGAATGGTTTGGGTTGGAAGGACATTAAAGCCCAGTCAGTGCCACCCCCTGCCATGGACAGGGACACCTTCCACTAGCCCAGGGTGCTCCAACCTGGCCTTGGACACTCCCAGGGATCCAGGGGCAGCCACAGCTTCTCTGCCCAACCTGTGCCAGGGCCTGCCCACCCTCCCAGCCAACAATTCCTTCCCAATATCCCATCTATCCCTGTTTTATCAGTGGGAAGGCCATTCCTCCTTGTCCTGTCACTACATGCCTTGTCCAAAGTCCCTCTCCTTTATCCTTGGGAAGAAAACCACGGAGTCATTAAGGTTGGAAAATGCTCTTTTCTGCTCATTCTTTCCTGCCTCCTTCCTGCAAGCCTGTGCCTGCTCTCATCCTTTTTTATTTCTTAGGAAGGAATTGTTGGCTGGGAGGGTGGGCAGGCCCTGGCACAGGGTGGGCAGAGAAGCTGTGGCTGCCCCTGGATCCCTGGGAGTGTCCAAGGCCAGGTTGGAGCACCCTGGGCTGGTGGGAGGTGTCCCTGCCCATGGCAGGGGATGGGATGAGATGGGCTTTGAGGTCCTTTTCCACCCAATCCATTCTGGGATTCTGTGATTTGAGATGTGGCCACAGAGCAGTTTTTGGCCTCCACTGTGAGATACTGTCAAAGGAAAGGAGAAATGTTTAATTACAGCTAAAAATTTAGTTTAATTGATCCAAACTGCTTTCTGTTCACACAATTCCTTGAAGCACCATGAGAAGGCAAGTTGTTATTTCTGCTGAGTGGCAGCAGCAGGAGTGAAAAAGCTGCATTTTAAGAAATATGGGAATGACAGAAGCTTAAAAAAATCGTGAGACACCTGATGTGTGTTTGTGTTTATAAATACTAGAGAGCACTGCCTTGGCTTTCACCTCCTTCCTGTCACCCCACGGTGCAGATGGAGGAACAGGTTAGTCTGGGTGTTGGGAAATGAGTGCTGCTGATGGGAGTCACTTGTCCTTATATTTGGAGTTATTTTGGGATTGCAGAGAGGGGAGTGTGGGGCTTCCCTGCTTTTCCAGTTCACTTGAGAGAATCCTGAGCTACCTACGCTGTGTTTGGGGTGGAAGGAGAAATCCTGAAGTCCCATTGCTGGAAACTGGTTGATTTTGTAAACAGGCAGATCTTTGTCAGGCTAAGAAGGAGGTGGTGAGCACAGCTTTTCTTCATTGTCTGTCTTAAAGCAGCTCATCCCCACCTGGGAGCTCTGAGATCAGTTATTGCTGCTTCATCTGCAACCAGATGATGGAAATTTTAGCCTTAAATTTGCACATCTGCTGAAGGAGTTCCCAGTGGGCATTGAAGCTGATACCAGCCAGGAGTTATCAGCATTCCTGATAGTCAGGAGAGATCCACTAATTGATGAGTCTTCTTTGTTCCCTGGCAATTCCAAACAGATGCAGGTTCTTACCTTGCAGTTCCTTGAGTTCTATCCCAGCTCCAGCAGGGCAGGCTCAGTCCTGGTGTTCCTTTGCAGGGAGTGTGCAGTTCCCCCTGAATTGCATCCATCCCCTTCAGAGGGTTGAGTTGGAAGGTGGTGGGATGGCCCCTCAAACAGCAGGAATTCCTGTGGTCAGTGGAGGTGCCACTGCAGGTGGCCCTGGGTGAAGCTGCTGTTTCCAAAACTCATCTCCTGAGCTCCAGCACAGTTGTCCTTGGCTTCCCCCAAGGCCAGGGTGCCTCTGTGTGCCTCTCAGGAGCCCCCTAACCTGCTGTTCCTCCCTCAGCCCAGAGCTGCCCACTCTCATCAGTGTTTCCAAATAATCTTGGGAGCACTGAGAGTCCCCAGCAGTCACTGACTTGGGGACAAGTGACAGCTCTTGGCATCTCCAGAGCTCTTCTGTCCCTGCCAGCAGCAGCAATTGGTGCTGGGTGCTCTCAGAGATCCCCCCAGCTCAGCTGAACTCCTGATATTCTGATCACAGTAGTGTTTTCTAATATATATATATTTTTTGCAAGTGCTGAGAGGCTGGAGAGTGTCAGTGGGATGTGTGTGCTGACATGTGGGGGGCAAAAGCATTTAAGAATGTAAGAGGATTTGGGTGCTGGAAGTGTCCCCTCAGCTGCTGTGTGGTGTATTTGGGTGGATCAGTTAATGTTTAATGATTGATTGGGGTTTAGAGGAGAGTTGCTTATGGTTTATGTTTGCATTTTATGCTTATTTTAATTGTGCTTTGCTTTGTTTTGTTCTTTTTTTTTTAATTGCAGCAGCTGTTGCCGGGTAAAAAGTTTTGGGAATCTGATGATTCCAGCAAAGATGGACCAAAAGGGATATTTCTGGGAGATCAGTGGAGAGACAGTGCTTGGGGAACATCAGGTAGTTCAATTATTTCCTTAATTTAGTTGGGGTTGAATATAGAAATGTACAACTCATATACTCAAAGTCACTGGATGACAGTTCTGGAAAGATTTTAAACCCCCTCTGGTTTATATAATAAAAACCAAATAGAAAAGCCCACATTTCTTTGTGAGAGAGTTAAAATATCCACAGGGATCAAGTTCATGTAGATTTGTGTTTATCAGCTTAAAAATGTTAAATTGTCCTTAAGAATTTCAATTTAAACTTTCTGATGTGTTTTCTGCCTTGGGATGAATTACTTGAAACTTTGAGCAAAGATGTTGGAGAACAAGATGAATAAAAAGCCCCACCCCAACAAAACCCAACATTCAGTTTAAAAAAGAAAAAAATTGATGTTTTGAATTAGGAGTATTGAAATATATCTGCCAAGGATTTTGATCTTGGATCAGAGCCTGTCCCTGATTTTGGACTTCAGGAATGTTCAGGTTGGTTTTGGTTAAATTTAAAAAAATCCCATACATGTTTTGGATCTGAAATGCTGACCTTTTTTTGTTATTTTTCTGGGGTTTCTATATGTAATAATATTCCCCTTAAACACTGCAGGGTGTCTCCTGCACCTCCCAAACATCTGCAGCTCCCAGGAAATGGGATTTACATCAGCTAAAAGGGGATAAAGCCTCTCAAAACTGGGTGTGCTGGCTCAGTGTGGGCACTGGGTGAGCCTGGGGAGCTGTTCCCTCCAGCTGCCCACGGTGCCCATCCCAGCCCTTGGCCACATTTTGGGTCAGCCCAGGCTGGAGCTGAGCTGGATTAAGGCTGAGCCAGGCTCTGCCAGCACCTGGGGGAGGGAACAGCCATGTCTGGGCAGTGCCAGGGGGCACAGCTCCCCAGAATGTCCCCAGTGCCCAGCCTGTGTGGAGTGGGTGAAGCCTGGTGTGCTCCAGGATGCCCTTGGCTCCATCCATTCTCTCTGTGCCCACGGATGCACTGCAGGCCTCCCACCTGGCTGGGGGGGTTTCACTCCTTTACCCCAAAAGTGTGTTTTTAAAGTGTTTAATGGCAGTCCTGAAGGCATCATTCCTGTCCTCCTTCCCCTCCTGGGGACACCCAAGTTGTGTGGCAGTGCAGTGAGTCCTGCTGGGCACCCGAGCTGGGTTCAAACTGGCATTTCCCTTTTTTGTTGGCTTGATACCCCAAAGTCTCCCCAGTTCACTCTGCTTTATGGACACGTGGTTTGCTTGTGCTGGCTTGAGGGAGAAGGAGGGAAGTGTAGCCAGGAGCAATGAGAGACTAGAATTACTTCTCTGGCAGCTTCCACCTGCTTTCTAAGGAAGCTCCAGTATTGATATCACTGGATATTGACGTCCCTTCCCTGTCTCTTCCACCAGCTCCTGGCAGCTCCTGTGTCTGCTGCCTGGTATTTTTGACTCACTAACTATNCAACCTTCCCCAACCTTCCCTTCCTCCTTAGCCATGAAGGACCATTCCCTGCCCAGCCAGTGATTTTTGCAGAGCCCAGAAGGACTTGGAGACATCTGTCCTGGTTGGACCTCAGACCCTCCCAGGGCTGGTGCAGGAGGATGGGCTGGGGGAGAAGAAATGAAGTTCTCATAAACATTTTCTGAGGAAACAACAGCCACAAAAACCTCTGGCCATGACATGAACACAACAGTTCTTGGGACTAAAAACACAAATACAGGCTCATATAACAATAGGCTGATGTTTTAAGTGGCAAACCAAAACTGGTTTTCACTGTACTAATGCAAGAGTTTGACTAAAAATAAAAACTAGGACTTTGTTGGGTTTTTTTTAATTGCAACCTTTAATTAGTCTGAAATTTTGTGATTTATAGATTTTAAATGTAGTTCTCACTTGTAGGTTTACAGGTTTTAGTATTTAAAAAATGAGAAAGCCCTGCTGGTTTTACTACCAGACATCCTCAGAGTCACAAAGTTGGCACTTCTGAGTGCAAATAAGACCCTGGAGAGTAGGTATTTAATGACTTGGCTCCTTTGAATAGTTGGATGTGCTTTTAAGAGTGACCCATTCTTTGTTGCAGATCACTCTGTTTCCCAGCCCATTATGGTTCAGAGGAGGCCTGGCCAGGGCTTTCATGTGAACAGTGAAGTCAACTCGGTGCTTTCCCCACGGTCAGAGAGTGGAGGGCTTGGAGTGAGCATGGTGGAGTATGTGTTGAGCTCATCTCCTGGAGATTCCTGCCTAAGGAAAGGAGGATTTGTAAGTCTGCCTCATTCCCACATTTGAGCTCTGGTTTGTTGTTTTCTCCGTTTGCTGCTCAGTTGGTTTGTTTGTTAATCCAGTCCTAAGGTAGATGTTTCTTTCTTTTATTAGCTCTTAGTTTAGCTCTCTCCTCAGAGACAGGTTAACCAGTCTCAAAGCAGCAGGTTAACCCCTGTCTTGACTTGGGGGGTGTGGGATGGGGGGCAGGGTTGGGAATGTGCTGGCATTCCCTGTTTTTTTGCCTGAGCCCCCAGCACTACCACCCTATCCAAGCTAGTGGTTGGACAGGGTTGTGGATACTCCTGTGGGTCCTGACTGAGCCTGTGGCTGCTTTGGGGAATATAAAACTCCGTGTGATGATCCCAGAAATGGGACACAGCTCCAAAAGCCACTCCAGCTGGGCCTGCTGTCAGGGCAGGTCATTCCCAATGGAGAAATGGCACCACTGCCTGTGGTTCCTGGGGTGGGGAAGGAGCACATTTGCTGCTGCCTCAAATTTAGTGGGGGGAGAAGTGGCATCAAACCCCATCCCTGTAGTGAGGAGAAGGGACTGGACCCCATCTCTGCCTCATCTGCCCTTTGCTGGGCCAGGAATTGTGGAAAACCATCCTTTTTTCATAATGGGATGCCATACTCAGCTCTCCAGTGGGCTGGTTTGCAGCTTCCTGCATCCCTCCTCTCATTGTGGGCACCAGATACCCTGGGGGGGCCCTGAGCTGCAGACACAGGATTTCTGAGGAACGAACAGTCTGTGGAAGAGCCAGTTTATCCCAGTTGGGGGTTACAGAGGTGTTTGCCCCCCAACACAGGCACTTGGGGGTCTCACTGCTCAATATCCTGTTGTGTGGGGGAGAACTGGGCTCCAAATTTGTATTTACAGTTGGCATTTCCAAGTCTGCTCTTTAATATTAAGGAAGCACAATTTTATTTTCTTCAAGAAGCAGCATCAGAAGATTATTGGTTTTAAAAGTATCTCATTTTTTCTAAAGATAAGGGAAAAATCTCCCCCTCCAATTAGAGGGGATGGGAAAAGGGTTTAGTTGATACATCAGATGAAGGGGAAGGCAGGGTTTGGATGTCTGTCCCTGTGACAGCACCAAAGCTGGCTCTGATAAATATGTTTATATGCCCCTTGCTGGTTTTTATCATAAATTATGTTGTTTTTCCTCTCCCTTTTGTTGTTCAAAACACTGCCCCGGGCATCATCACCCTTTATTCTTCTCCCAAGTGAAATAAAACGCAGACATTAAGGGCAGAAATGCTGGAGATGTAATACCACTCATAAAATGCTCAACACAACAGAAATCCTTTTTTCCCCCCCTCTTTCTTCCCCACCCCCCTTTTCCTCCAAAGAAATGTGCTTTAGGATTACATGAACCAAGATCGATTTAGGGATATATTTGAGTGCTCTTAAATGAGCTGTGCCTTGAAGTCACTGTGTAGATCAGTGATGTTTTCCCCCCCAAAAGTGAGATGATTCCCAAACACTTGCCAGTCAATAACTCCATCTCTGACACTGACCCAGTGACTTCCAGAGAGGCTCTAACTCAGTTTATACCCCTGCAGTATAATTTTGAAGTCCCATCTAGGCAGAGAATTCTTTAAAATCACTTGGAGTTGGGATTTTTAGAGCCTATGGAAGCAAAGCCTGATTTACTAAATGGGAGGAAGTGAATAGATGAAACCTCTTGGAAGAGTGAGAACCAATTCCCCTGTTTCTTCAATTATTATGGGCTATTTTGCTTTTTTGTAAGAATTAATTGTTTGCAAGTGACTTCCTTTATTGTGACATGTGTCTTTGATTTGTGGCCATCTCGGGGTAAAAGTAAAATCGATCTGAAAACTCAGCTTATTAAAACAATGTCTCTTTTTGCCCAGGGGCCGAGGGATGCAGAGAATGATGAGAATGACAAAGGGGATAAGAAAAATAAGGGCACGTTTGATGGCGATAAATTGGGAGATCTGAAGGAGGAGGGGGATGTGATGGATAAAACAAATGGTTTGCCTGTTCAGAACGGGATCGACGCAGATGTCAAAGACTTCAGGTATGTGCACCCTTAATTAACCATTAATCACTGTCACACTGGGGAGGTCCCACCCCAGCCAGCAGCTCTGCCCCCCCAGCCACTCTCTCCTTCCCCTGCCATGGGAAGAGAGTCAGAAGGGTAAAAGTGAGGAAATTCATGGGTGAGGTGAGGACAGTTTAACAGGGAAAGCAAAAGCAAAGCCAAGGATTCATAGTCTGCAATCCAAGGGCAGGTGGGTGCTCAGCCAGGCCATGCCCAGGAAAACTGGGATCCATCACACATGACAAAGGTGCTGGAGGGGCTGGAGCTTCTCTGGGAGCAGCAAAGGCTGAGGGAGCTGGGCCTGTTCAGAGGGGACCTCCCCATGCCCATCAGTGCCTGCAGGGAGGGTCAGAGCATGGACCAGGCTCTGCTCGGGGGGCCCAGCCCTGGCACAGAGGGACGGGCAGGAACTGATGCCCAGCAAGTGCCACCTGGGCAGGAGGAGGAACTTCTTTGCTGGGCAGAGACTGAGCAGGGTGTGGAGTCTCCTCCCTGGGGATATTCCAGTGCCCTCTGGACACAGTCCTGTGCCAGGTGCTCTGGGCTGGCCCTGCTGGAGCAGGAGGTGGCACCAGGTGTCCCACTGTGGTCCCTTCCAGCCCGACTCAGTCTGTGACTCTGCGGTGGCAACTGGGGAAGACAAACACCATCACCCCAAATATCATAGAATGGTTTGGGTTGGAAGGGACCTTAAAGCTCATCCAGTGCCACCCCCTGCCATGGCAGGGACACCTTCCACTAGCCCAGGTTGCTCCAAGCCCCATCCAGCCTGGCCTTGGACACTTCCAGGGAAGGAGCAGCCGCAGCTTCTCTGGGCAACCTGTGCCAGGGCCTGCCCACCCTCAGTGTAAAATACTCCTTCCTTCTCTCTGATCTAAATCAACCCTCTTTTATATTAATCACTGGGATCAGTTGGGATCAGCTCTCCTGTCTGTGCCCCCCCCAGCCCCTCACAGGAGGGGTGAGGAGCAGAACAGCCCCTCACTGTACAAGTCCTACTCAGTAATAACTGAAGTATCCCCGTGTCTTCAGCACAATTCCAAACCAGCACATACATCTTGTATTTTTGGAAAGATTTTTCCATGCTGCAGTGAAAGAGCCTTTGGCTCATTGAGACAGTGTCCCAGGGATGTTACAAAGGTTCCCAGGGAAGCACAGGGAGAAGGAGGGTAACCCCTGAGAGATCAGGGCTTTGCACACCTAGGCCTGGCTGTTGGAATCCAGGTTTATTTTCACACCAGTTTTTATTACTGTGTGTGGAATCCCTATGGAAACACCCGTGGAAGGTGTTGACTCTGCTCGTGTACTACTCCAAATTAGAGTTGGGAGTTTGGACTTGTTCCTTGTGGCCCTCCTGGGATTTAAACCTCCTAAAAGCGTGGCTGTTGATGTAATTGATATGTTGTACTTGCTGTGGCTCCTGTTAACATGTAGGAAAACTGGGAAAGGCAAACAAATGGTAAAAAAATAAATGGAAAAGCCAAACAAAACACTGGGAAGTGCACACTGCCAGCCCTGAATGGAGATGAACCATTCCCACTGAGTCCAATCCTTATTTTAGGTCATCAGGAATCCATGGCAGATACTCTAGAAAGGCTTCAGGTGGGATAAGGTGCCAGAGCATGACATGATTAATAATCACCAGGTAGCTCTGTGAGAAAATAACTGAGGCATTGCTGAAATCCTGGCTCGTTAGGACTGATTCTGAATTGAGGAGAAAATAGAAACTGAATTTTTTACACCGTGAGAGGTGTTTGAGGCTGAACAGGGTGGTCTGTGGGTGATTGATTGTTTCTCTAAGTACATGACTCATTCTGTAGGATTAACTGGGGGAACTAGTTCAGGTCTTTTGTCCCCCTTTACCACAACCCCTCCACGCAGTCTGGGCCGTGCTGGGCTCTGCCTCTGATGTGCTGAGTGATGAGTTTTCCCTCCCTGCAGCCGCACACCCGGGAACTGCCAGAACTCAGCGAGCGAGGTGGATCTGCTGGGCCCAAACCAGAACGGCTCCGAGGGCCTGGCCCAGCTGGCGAGTACCAACGGGGCCAAGCCCGTGGAGGACTTCTCCAACATGGAGTCCCAGAGCGTGCCCCTGGATCCCATGGAGCACGTGGGCATGGAGCCCCTCCAGTTCGACTATTCCGGCACCCAGGTCCCCGTGGACTCGGCCGCGGCCACCGTGGGGCTCTTCGACTACAATTCCCAGCAGCAGGTGAAGTGTCGGCCCTTGGCCCATCCCTGGGACTCCAGAGGAGCTGGTTTGGGGTTAGATGAGCTTGGGATATTGTCCTGGGGAGAGGGATGGAGGAAGTCTTGGAATGGTGTCTGCAGAGAGCTGTGTGTGTCCTCCCAGGGAGCTTGAGCAGATCTGCTTCCCATGGCACCTGAACAGGAGCCTTCAGACCAGTAGCAAGCAGGTTATTCAGTTCTCCACAGCACTCCTCTGGGTAGTAATTATTGGTATCTTGAGTAAGCTGGCATTGGAAAAGCTTTGAATTAGTAAAAGCTGCTAAACAAAAAGTGAACACCCACCCTAGAGCCCTTAAAGTGACTGAAGGGTCCAACACATGCTCAGCCTGGGCTCTGCCCCAGCCCCAACTGGGACAGGCTGAGGGAATTATGAGTTCAATCCATCTTTCTCGTCCCTGAGCCCAGTTTAAAACCCAGGGGCAGAGCCCAGTGCTCCCAGTCTTTATGTCAGAGCCTGTGTGCCCTTCCTCCCCTGAGAGCCCAGGCTCCTCCTCCCTGAGCAGGCACCTTGGGCTCTTGGCTCCTCCTGAGTGCTGGGCCTGCATCCAGCCATGAGCTCTTAATCTACTCCTGTTCCTGCTCGTTTGGGTAATGATTGTAAACTTTATTGCCTTCCTTTTGCAACTGTGATATCCCTCAAAGAAGAATGGGATCCTTTGTTGGAGCTGCTTGCAGGACTCTATAACTAACCCTGGCTTGCTTAAAATATCTAATCTTTTTGAGCAAAAGAGCTGCTGGCACTCTGGATTGAGGAGAACCACTGCCAAGTTTGTGCTGAGGCTTCAGAGTTATCACAGTCTTAGAGGCAGTGTAAATATCTGTGCTGCAGCTCTGTTGGCTGTTTTATTCTATAGCATGTTTGGGAGGTGAAGGATGGAAAATTTGGTAATGATTAAACTAAAGAGCTGCTGTATAATTCAAAAAGGAGAAAAACAAGATAGTTTCAAGTCTTTGTCGTACCCTGGTGTAGGACCTGGGATTCAAGAATTGCTTTCAAACCATGAAACTTGTGTGTTTTTTAAAACAGTATGTTAGAGCTACATAAATGGGCTGCTTTTTGAAGAACCATTAGAGATGGGGCTACAGCAGCAATGGGAAGCCTGTAATTTGCATTTTCTCAGTGTTTTCTATTTAAATGAAGGCGCATTTACAAGTTCATGGAATTTTTATTTGTTTCTTTCAGCCTTTAAAAATTAAGATTTTAAAATCTGGCACGTCTAGCACCTAGTAAGTGGAAATAAAAACTGCCAGAGTAAGGCAGAGCAGGGACGGGTGCCCATTTTGGGAGCGATGGAACGTGGATTTCTGGCTTGGGCTGGCCTGGGATTTTTATTTCATAGGAAGTGGTTGGGCAGTATCCCTGTAGAGCTGATGTCACCTCTGTGCAACCATGGTTAAAGCTGCCTGGGAATCATGAAATTGCTGAGGTTGGAAAAGCCCTCCCAGCCCACAGAGCCCACCCTGTGCCCGATGCCCACCTTGTCCCAGCCCAGAGCTCTGAGTGCCACGGCCAGTCCTGCCTTGGGCACCTCCAGGCCTGGGCACTCCAACCCTCCCTGGGCAGCCCCTGCCAAGGCCTGACCAGCCTTTCCAGGCACAAATTCCTCCTCCTGTCCCCCCTGGCCCTGCCCTGTCCCACCTGAGGCCGTTCCCTCTGCTCCTGTCCCTGTTCCCTGGGAGCAGAGCCTGACCCCCCCCCAGCTCCTCCCTCCTGGCAGGGACTTGCAGAGCCAGAAGGTCCCCCCTGAGCCTCCTTTTCTCCAGGCTGAGCCCCCCCAGCTCCCTCAGCCTCCTCCAGCCCCTTCCCCAGCCCCATTGCCCTGCTGTGATGCTGAAATCCTTTCCTGTCTCTGAGTTTTTGGGGAGCAGCAGGAGCACAGCTCTCTGCCCACCCTGCCCCTCTGGCACCTCTTGGTCCCACCCAGCTCCTGCTGAGCACAAGCTGTTGGACAAGAACTGTTATTTTCCAGTCTCAGCTTTGCTGCAATAGTCACTTCCACCTCCAGTAAATGCAAACAACAGCCTTTTGTCGGCCTGAGTGCCGTAGTAAAGATAAGGATTCACTCCCCTGCCAAGTGTGACCTCGCAGTGCACGTTGTGTAAATCCAAGAGCTCTTGGCTCACATTTGTGCCCATTTTCTTACCCTGTGATACCCAGCAGCCAGTGCTCCTTCTGCTCCCTGCCAGCCACAGTCTGGATGAAAGGAATCTATCTTTTGGCAGGGCAGTTCTCCCATTCAGCTGTCAGAAGGAAATATGTCCTGGCCAAAGGATCTCATCCGTAAAAGTGTCTTTCTGGGCCTCTTGGGAAGTGTCATATCCTTTGAAGGGATTACAGGCAAGCCCAGCTAAAAGCAATATTAAGAAGGGGAAGGTCTTACCTACGTGTAATCTGATTAGAGATGTCAGATGTTTATATTGCAGAAGAAACTGGCTTGGAGAATCTCAGCTCCCAATGTTCCCATAACTGTCCAACACAGACTGAGGTGTTCTGGCTCCCTGGAATTCCCTCAAAGATCTCCCCCCCCCATGCTGGGAATGATCCTTGATTTGTGTCCCCCTGGAGGAGAGGAGAACAGCCTCACTGAAGTGCTGGATGATCTCAGGGGACTCCTCCAAAGCCATGGCAGGGGTTGGAGGTTTTCACTCTGAATGGCATTTCTAACAGGCTGAAGTACTCCAGGTGCACTTTGAGATACCTTTGTAAATTCAAGTTGTTATTGCTGTTACAGAGGGTTCTTTTCCTTTTTCCACCTACTCAATCCCACCATTTAATACTGATTTGTAGGTTTGGAATGTAGGTCTGTGCTGTCAGCAGATGGAGACAGCACAGCGAGGCTTTAATAGCTCTTCCTAAATATATGGAGTTGATGATTCCCAGAGCTCCCGTGGTGGAGGGGCTTATCTGGCTGAGTAAAACCTGAAAGAGGGATGGTTTTTCTTGGCTCTGCTTCCTTCTGCATGCTGCAGGCAGCATGAAAGCTGCAGCTGCAATGTTTGAGCTGTTGTGAGTTTCTTCTGAGTGAGCTGAGTCTTACTGAGCCAAACTGTGAATTAAAGCAGGCAGAGGGAGAGGTCACAGAGTCATGGAGTGGTTTGGGTTGGAAGGACCTTAAAGCCCATCCAGTGCCACCCGTGCCACGGGCAGGGACACCTTCCACCAGCCCAGGGTGCTCCATCCTGGCCTTGGACACTTCCAGGGATCCAGGGGCAGCCACAGCTTCTCTGCCCAACCTGTGCCAGGGCCTGCCCACCCTCCCAGCCAACAATTCCTTCCTAATACCCAATCTAAATCTCTCCTCTCTTAGTTTAAGGCCATTCCTCCTTGTCCTGTCACTCCAGGTCCTTATCCAGAGTCCCTCTCCAGCTCTCTTACAGGCCTTGTGTGTCTGGAAGTCAGGTTTAGCAGGGATCAGCCATGCTCCCAAGGTGGGCAACAAAATACCCAACAGCAGCAGGAGAAGTATTGATGCTCTGAGTAGCTGAGGATTCTCTTTTGCCAGTTATTCTGATTTAAAAATGAATCACTGAGGTGCATTTGGGAGGTGTGGAAGTCCTTGTGTAAGGTGAGCACAAGAGAAGGTGTTTTCAGAGAAGACAAATACACTTTCTGCCCTTCAGACAAGTAAATAATAACCCAGCTGTTTTCTCAGTGGTTCACTTTGATGGAATACACATCAGCAGGCTGGCAAAACACATCCCAGGGCTGCAAAAAGCATATGAAAATTAAAGGGTTTGGTGAAATTTTGCAGCAGCAGAAAGCTGAAATACTGGATTGCTGAAGTCAATACAAAAGCAGACCCCAAACCCAGGGCTGGCTGTTCCAGAGGAATCCACACCAGCACTGAAGAAGTGGGGGGCATATATAGATTTTTTTTTTTCCATATCTGCTGCTGTTTATCAACAAGATGTTGCTGGTCACTCCCCCGGACCAGTACCCCTCATTCCATTCCCTGCAGCTCTCGTTGTCCATGCTGTCCTTGCTTTTTTAAACTGAAGGGTGACAGGAGAGCCTTTGCCCCAGCACCTCCTGACAGATGGCACGTTAATGGAGCTGCCACCCCTAACGAGCACTCAGCTCTGGGTGAGCATGAAGTGCTGCTGAATGACATGTTGGGGGGGAAAAAGGAGGTGTGTTCTGCATAAAAACTGCTCGGGGTGTTTTATGGCTCAGGTAATAAAGTAACTGGAGATTTGATAGGATTCTCCAGAAGGAACGTTCTGATAGCCCTTGGATATTCATAGAGGCCCCAACGTCGGAAGGGAGGAGCAATCCTTGAGGAAAACAAGTTGTGACAGGGGTTGTGCCCTGCACCAGATCAATTCTGCATCCCCTAAGACTGAGTTTCCACACAATAAATGTCATTCTGCTCCCTTGCATGTTTTTCCTCCACCTGAACTTGTAACAAGAAGAAAACAGAGGTGGATTTTCTCACCAGCTTTGCTCATCCTGCTCTCAGGAGACAGCTCTGGTGTTTGTGTATAAAAATACAACCTAATTTTCTAAATGTTTCTGTGCTTCTTGTTGATGGTTGTGGGTTTCTGCCAAAAATTTGGGCAGAGTTATTGTGTTTCTGCTGCTTCAGACCAATTGTCTGGTGTGAAAGGAGGGCAGGATATAAAAGGTGTGAAAATCGAAGGCATTTAGGATTGCAAGTTGTTTCTGAGTGAGTGGAGAGAGGAAAACATTCAGCAGAGAGGTTTGTGGAGTCGTTCACACCTCGGGAGTGATCACTTGTGGAAGTGAGTGGGGATGGACGTGGTGCTGGATAGTTTCAGAGCAGATAATCAGCTGGTATGTCCTTAAATGTTTTAATTAGAGCTGAGTGATGCTGCTAATGCATGGATTCAGGAGTTCATTTTGGTAGAGGCGTAAGAAGCTGGAGAAATAAGGGTTTAGTAAGGACCTGGAGGAATAAAAAGCCCCCCAAAACCTAGACAAAAATGCTTCACAGACTAATGGAATCCTCTTTTTTTTTTTAATTGAGAAAAAAATGCTCAGTAACCCTGAGAACTGATTGTTAACAGTGGCTGTTCTCACTAACGTTTCCCATTGATCCCAAAGATTTCAGGGAGCTCTAAGCTGGCTTTGGCTCTAAGCTGTGCTTTGGGTGACTTATCCAAAGTGTCCTCAGGTCTGGTTTGTGTCTGTGACAAAAAAGGAATTTACACCTGCCTGGATTCCCATAGGAGAGACTGGAGGTGGAAGGTGGGCAGGTGAAGGAAGCACTGTGATCCCTGAGGCTGGAATCCCAGCTGGTGGTTCTTCAGGTGGCTCTGGGGACATCTCAGGTGCCTCAGCTCTCCACACCTGGCTCTGCATCCGCTGCCATCCCACTGCCCACCTCGGGCCACCTGGGAGGCTCCACTGGTGTCACTGGTGTCACTGCACTCTGTGTGTTCAGTGCTGGGAGTGCTCGTGGCATCTTCTGGTGACCCACAGCAGGCTGGGAACTGGGAGGAGGAGTTGGGAAACCAGGGAATAGCAGAGCAAACCCTGGCCATGGGTTGCTGTCCTTCAGAACTACATTTTTTCAGGTGCATTAACACGGGCAATTGATCTCAAAAGGCTTTTCTTTCCCTGAGGCTTCTGCTTTTCTCCATTCCTTTTGAAACGTTTCTCTTTAAAGAGCACTGTCTGTGGTGGTGAAACCAAACCTAGTGTAAAGGGATTGCTTTCAGAGAAGGAAGAGGCAGCTTTGTGTGCCTGATCTCAGTGCCATGTCTGTGTTTGTGCCCTGCAGCTGTTCCAAAGACCCAACGCCCTGGCGGTGCAGCAGCTGACGGCAGCACAGCAGCAGCAGTACGCCCTGGCTGCTGCCCACCAGCCACACATAGGTAAGCCTGCCCTTTGGTACATCCCCTTTCACTGGCCTGCTCTTGGCACAGGGGGAAAACACCAGGGAGGAAAAGATTGGGAGGTTGGAGGGAGTGGTTTTGCAGGGCACAAGCAGAGGGGTGTTGTTTAAAGATGTGCTCGGAAAATGTGGTGGGTATGTCCTCCTGCACACCTCAGAAGGGTTGAAAAGAGCTCTCCTGTGGGGCAGGGTTGGCACCCTCACCCTTCTGGGGGGGCTGCCCAGCCAGGAGAGCCTTGGGAAGGCCTTGCCTGCTCTGAGTGAGGCAGAAATCAGGGTGAGCAGCACAGTGAGGGGAGGGAACAATGCCCCATTCAGTATAAATCTGAATGTGCTGCCTGTGGTCCAGCTGCCTGGGGTCTGACTTTATAACTTAAAGACAAAAATTTATGCAAACACATGATTCATGTTATTGAAAGAGCATAGATTAACTGGGAGGGGAGCACTTACTCCTCTGCATAGAAAACCAGACCTCCAGAAGTTTTATTTCTGAATAATTAGGGTCAAACTGTCCTAGGCTTGAACTTTCTAACACAATAAACATTTTTAGTGGTGGGTTTTCCCTACCCAGAAATCCTGATATAAATGTGTTGGGCCTCTCCCAGCTCTGTGCAGGGCCCTTGTGTGCTCAGTGGAGTTCAGGGATAGGCCTGAATTGGAATTATTTGGCTTTTTAACTTCCTCCCCTTCACCTTCACCTCCCTTCCCCACCCCTCTCCCGCCCACCTGGGATTTCTCTAATGATTAAACTGTTTCCTTGCAGAGGAAGGGAATGCCTCTACACTCCTGAACTCTTTCCAAACTAACCAGTTGGAGGACTGGTATCCTGTAGTGGGCATGGAACTCAGAGCAGTGTAGTTTGGGTCCTGATCTCCTCACTGGAGGAAATGCAGAGTAGTAACAAGCACTCAGCTCATGTTACTACCCAGTCCCCTGAACTGTCTGCCCTGCAGAGGTACCTGGGCTGTTATATATAAATTATTTGACCCCTTCAGCTTTCCTTAATGGGCATCCCATCTTTGGAATTGAGTTTCCTCTATGTAAACCCTCTCTGCCTATTCAGACTCAGTGTTTGCTCACTCCCTGTAGCAAACAATCCCCACAAAGCTTCCAAACCCCCAAATCCAGCCGAGTTCTGTGTTTCCCAGGCAGGTGCTGTGGTAGGGCTGCAGTCCTAGTGAAGTTTGTTTTCACTGACAGGTATGTTTTCAGCAGGTTTAGCTCCTGCTGCCTTTGTTCCCAACCCCTACATCATCAGCGCGGCTCCCCCGGGGACGGATCCCTACGCGGCCGGACTGGCAGCAGCTGCCACGTTAGGTGAGAAACCTCCCTTGTCTCTGCCTTCCTGAGCACCCTCTGCCCCAGCACTGCTCTGAGTGTGTGCCTGTGGTGTGATAAACATCAGCACGTTGGGATCTCTGTGGAGAGATGATGGATACCAGTGAGAGAAACAATTTGCCATGGAAACTCGTCTTTCCTGTGGATTGAATGTGGTGGGTCTTGTCTGACACTTGCTGGGGGCTCTGTCTTTGTCGAGGAGAGACAACCAGAGCAAATCTGGAAGGAATCATTGCAGCCATAAGTGTTGCTCTGTGTTTGGGGTGTTTTTGGGGCTGACAGGAGCAAGAGATACCTTTGAAAACACACCTATTAAAGGCTGGAAGGCTGGGGGATGTGTTTCCCAGCCAGGAAAGTTGTGTCTCGTTGCTGTCCAGCCTGATGTGCTTTGGTGCATCCTGCAAATGAGATCTTGGTGAGAATTTACCCTTTGCAGGCTCTCCAGGTGAAAACATCCCCTCTCTGCCACGAGGCTCACACTGGGAATGTGCTCTTGCCCAGATGGGAAGAGAAGATGGAGGCTCTTGTCTTCATGCAAGATCTCTCTCCAAACGTTCATGTATCAGTTTCCAAATTGCCCCCAACTGTCACAGCCAAAATTGTTGTATCTTGAGGTGCCAGCTCAGTGCAGCAGCTTATCAGGCATTGTGGGGAACATATTGTACGTTGAACTTTCACTGTGTGTGCCATAAAGTTCTTGCTTAAGTGCTGAGGACAAAGGAAGAACGTGCTTTTAGAAGAGCATTTTTATAGCCAGGCCTTGCTTTCCTTGGCCAAGGGGAGAGGGAGCGTTCTGAGCTTCAAATAAACCCTGCTCGGGGTTTTCCTTGGAGGTTGTTCACTGTTGCCACGCTCCATTTACAACTTGGGTGCTCACTGCAAATCTGTGGGATGGCTTGTCCCAAATCAAAGCCAGAAAGTGTGGGTTGGACATGGATATAACACATTGGGGTTTGGGACATAACTTTTTGGCCTGTTAACCAGCTCTTACACAACCCCTGCTGAGCTTTTCATCTTTGAGACCACTATCAGGTCAGGCTCTGAAATGGGATTTCAGTACCCGTTGCCCCCTTGGATGGAGTTTTGAGTGGATCATATGGATGGATGTAAGGGCCCAAGATTATAATTTGAAGCTGTGGGCTCTGGACTTGGCTGCTGTGGGTTTTGTGTGGGGATTGTGTAATGACAGTGAGATTAAGGGTAGGTAACAACATGCTGTTGGCAAACAAATGACGCTGTGATTACGTGGAGCAGAGCCAAGAGTTAGAGTACAAGGATATTCCTGATAGTCCAGGCCTTGATAAACCACCATGTGATGGTGAATGTAGTAGTGAATGAATGAGCTGAACTCCTGCTGGCAAACAGGAGTAGGAATTCCAGTCAGGACTTAGCAGGGAGGAGGTCCCAGAGCAGCAGTTCCAGTTGCAGGCAGAAGGGGCCATTTGTGAAGGATTCCCGTGAGAAGAGGTTGCTGGTTGACCTTTTTGCATCACCTCAGTGCTTTCTAAAGCTCAGGAACACCCTGAAGAGCAGGGGAGCAGCAGGTCAGCATCTGGATTTCAGAGAAGGACCATGTGGAACTGAGCCACATTTCTAGGAAACAGCAAGTGTTGGCCACAGCTGGGGTTTCTGCCCTGTTTCTCAGCAGTGTTGAAGCTGCAGCTGCTGAGTGTCTGACTGGACCTTAGACATTTGAACTGGGAAACAGCACACCCCAGGATACCCAAAGCATTTGACATCAGGGTCCCTACTTGAATAATTTTTAAACTTTGTGACACTTAAAGGCAAAGCAAAGACTGTACAGTGCACTGCAGTGTATTTATGTGTTGTACCACTGAGAAGTTAAGTCACCTTAACTCTCACTTTGGTTTTAGACCCTGGAAATGGCCAGATAACAAACTTCTCGCTGATGTTTGTTTTGGGAAAAGCATCTTTTCTATCTAGACTTGAGCAGTTTGAGAACCTTTGCTCTGTAATGAGTGGGAGGGACGTGGGTCAATTTAAATGTTTAGTTACATCTAAAGCCAAAAGGCCTCCCTGATGTGTATGGGAGTGTTATATTGAGGGGACTTGGAGAGGCTTGTGAGATGGAAGAAATGAGTTTAGAGTTGTTGGTTTATTGTTCAGTTACTCTTTGAGTGAAGGGGAAACTTGTGTGTGTTTTATGGCAGAGATAATCTGTCAATTAAGATTCTGCCATTACGGCAGCTTTGGCACGATTGTAAGACTGTCAGCTCTGTGATAATACTCTTTTCTTCCCAACAATAGTAGCACTTTAAAGAACAAATTTGAATGCAGAGAAAGGGCTTCCTAGAAAAAAAAATCACTTATGAGTTTGAAGTGGGGGGAAGATGCTGCTGTCTTTGAAAAGTGCTGTGAATTGCCTTCCATCATTTGGGAAAGGTGTCACTCAAAAAAGAGAAATTTTGCATTTTTAGGACCAGTTGGGAATTGATTCAGGTAGAAAAGTGTTCTTTGTAGGGAAGTGGATGGGTTTGGGCCTGAGATTCTTAAGCCTCATGAACACACTTAGAGCTGGATTTGCTAATGTTTCTTGAAAGGAGCATTTGTGGGTGTGTGTGGCCCACGTGTGAGCCCTGGCAGTGGGGATATTTGCTTTCAAAGGCACCGAAATGGCTTTATTTTCTGGGGAATGCACAGCTTTAATCAGTGCCCCGGCAGGTGCAGGATCTCCTGGAGAGAGGCAGCACTTGGGCCCTTCCTGCAGTCTGGCAATGATGACACACTTGCCCTCACTGAGAACACTGTTCAATAATGAGCCTCACCGTGTGCTCAAAGGAGCTGAGCCAGACTTGCAGCCCTTTTAAGCCCAGCTGCCTGCAAACTTCAAAGACTCCACCTAAGGCTTCTGCAGCTCGGATGAGCAACCTCTAACTAGGAGAAAAACCCATCTAGGCTGTGCTTGTTTGATAATTAGAATTGAGACTAAAATATCCCAAATTTTGCCCAGATAAAAGGGACTGCAGCAACTTCCCAGTAGCCAGAGGGCAAATGCAGGGTAATTACTTGCATTAAACGAAGCAGTTGCAGCTCCTTCCCTGGTGGGTGCAGAAGAAGCCCTGCAGTTGGTGTCTGATCTGCATTCAGTGGGTATGAACAGCTTGTAGCCACCCTCTGGTTAGGTGTGTGGAACTGCTGAGGTCAAAACAGGCACCACCATTGGGCACTGACTCGTTTGCTGCAGCTTTTTTTCCATTTCAGCTCCCACTGCTCCTGGATTTGCAGGTTGGAAGGTAAGAAATGAGTGGTTGCTCCTTCAAGGCCAGTTCTGAGTAGGAGAGACAGGTCACCTTCTCTGCCTGACACATAAAATGCAGCAAGAGATACAAATCCAGATGTTAGGGAACAGGGTGCTTGGGACATCTCCCTGCTGTGCATAGAACTGGGCACCTAAATCCTGAATTTGGGGAAAGCATGGTGGTTAAAACAAGGAGGGTGATGGTTACGTGTTTGAAACATGAGTTTAATATTTGACATGAAATATGGAATGAATATCTTCAAGTGTTGCTGAATGGACTGTGGCAGCAGGAGCTCATCCAGGCTGAGATCCAGGCTCTTCCACAGTGGATGGCTTTGGCATTCTGTAGGAGTTCATTTGAGCCAAACACATATTACTGTAAAAAAAACAACTCAAACAAGAACAAAAAAAAAGGCAAAAAGGTGCTTCCATGTTTTGTGTCCCCTTTGTCATACACAAGTCAAGTTTACACTCAGCAGTGTCTTTTTGCATCTCCTTTTTTACTGTAATTCCCCATTTTCTGTAGAATCCCAGACTGGTTTGGGTTGGAAGGGACCTTAAAGCCCATCCAGTTCCATCCCTGCCATGGGCAGGGACACCTTCCACCAGCCCAGGGTGCTCCAACATGGCCTTGGACACTTCCAGGGATCCAGGGGCAGCCACAGCTTCTCTGCCCAACCTGTGCCAGGGCCTGCCCACCCTCCCAGCCAACAATTCCTTCCCAAAATCCCATCTAAGCCTGCATTCCTTCAGTTTAAGGCCATTTTGGGGGAATACTCTCTAAGTCTCTTGGGGCCAGCACTCAGTCTGTGTGTCACACGTGTTCTGCTTGCTCAGAACTCACAGCAACACTGCAGTGCTTAGTTAGAACCCAAGTGCTGACTCTTTAAAAAACCCCCTATTTTTACTCCAAATATGAGCACAATTCCTAAAAGACTCATTCATTCCAGTGTCCCATGTGACTGTGACATTCTACCTGGTGTGCCCCGTTATTCCTGCTGTGGGAATGGAGCCTGTGGGATCAGGGATGTATTTGGAAAGGAAACACTTCTACTCTTCTGCTGACCTTTCCCAAAGATATCAAACAGTCATATTAAAAAATATTATTGGTTTCACATCCCTGTTATTTGGTGGGGGGGACTCCTCCCTCCAGCACAGAGTGCAGCTTCCTCAGCCTTGTTCCAGCTAGGATTATTT
Organism: Campylorhamphus procurvoides; assembly: GCA_013396655.1. Lineage (NCBI taxonomy): Eukaryota > Metazoa > Chordata > Aves > Passeriformes > Dendrocolaptidae > Campylorhamphus > Campylorhamphus procurvoides. Next base: position 630,710 of record WBMV01006663.1, on the reverse strand, counting down.
AAGGATAGAGGCTCCATCCTGCTATCTCCAAACTGTGTGTGGTGTCCTGAGACCTGATAAAACACAACGTGTCTTCAAAAGGGAGGCTTTTTTCTGCTGCTCTTCGAGATGATTTTTATTTTTTAAGCCTCTTAAGTTTGAGGAGGGAATGTGAGAAGAGACAGGATCATGCAACCTCTTTTCTGGGGGTTTGCAGATGCAAAGTATGGCTGAGTGGTTGGAAAAATAACATTAAACACTTGGGAATTGATGTCATCCAGCTGTGTAGAGGTTTGGTTAATTTATTGAGGAGCTAAATGGTAGATGAGCTGTGAATGTCAGCCGAGATTAGAAGTTTATCTTTGTGCTTAAACAAGGGGCTTTCTCTTTTGGTTAGAGATAAAGTTTCATCCCTCCACTACAGAATCAGGGCACAACAATAAGAACATGGCATTTCACTGATAGCAGAGTTTGACCTCATCCACTAAGGTAAAAGAAAGGAAAGATGAAATTCCAGGTCTGACTTGGAAGCTTTTAAAAAACGTGTGACACAAACGCCTGAATCCCTCTGTTCTTGGGGAGGATTTCACACTGAAATAGGATTTGCTGACCCAGACATGAGGAGTGGGTGTGTTGTGACCTTGCTGTGCCCCTCCTGCAGCTCACCCTGCCCTTGGTGTTGCAGGTCCAGCTGTTGTCCCTCACCAGTACTACGGGGTGACTCCGTGGGGTGTGTACCCTGCCAGCCTGTTCCAACAACAAGCGGCCGCCGCTGCCGCCGCCACCAACTCTGCCAACCAGCAAACCACGCAGCAAACCCAGCAGGGCCAGCAGCAGGTAAGGCCTGGGGGGCTGCCCCTTCCATGGGGGGCTCCCCCTTCCCAGGAACACTTAGAGGCACACTGTTTGGAGCTGGGAGGACACACTGGGATCGTGGAGTCCAGACCTTAGCCCTGCACACCAGCAATTCCAGCCTGTGCCCCAGAGCATCATCCAAACCCTCCTGCAGCTCTGGCAGCCTTGGGGCCGTGCCCACTGCCCTGGGGAGCCTGGGCAGTGCCCACCACCCTCTGGGGGAAGAAGAACCTTTGGCTGAGATGCCCCCTGAGCCTGCCCTGACACAGCTCCAGCCATTCCCTGGGTGCTGTCCCTGCTCACAGGAATCAGACATCAGTGCCTTTTGTGAAGTTTCACCCATTTACAGAAATGCTTTCCTGAGGCTCAGATCCTGCTCTGCAGAAGAACAGGCAGGTCACAGCAACTCAGCAAACCACAAACAGGCTGCACAGGGGAAAGCACAGTCAGGGACAGGGGAGGATGAAAGTAAACACAAGTTCTTTAGGGAACCCTGGACCTCAAAGTGTTGTCCAAACCTTCCTGCAGCTCTGGCAGCCTTGGGGCCGTGCCCACTGCCCTGGGGAGCCTGGGCAGTGCCCACCACCCTCTGGGGGAAGAACCTTTTGCTGAGCTCCAACCTAACCCTGCCCTGGCACAACTCCAGCCATTAAGAGCCCTGATTTTTTCAAAGTCTGCTCCTGTCTCTCAGATATAAGTAGTTTTAAGTTTTTAAGACAAAAGGAGCCTTTGGCCTCTCCTAAAAAGGGGACAAGAATCATCCATATATTTTGTTGTTTGATTTCTGCATCCTGCATGTGGAGAGTGGCACAGGTGCATTGGTGCTGGTGAGTTACTGGGTGTTAGAGCTTTGGGAAGCATAAATGAGTGAGGTTGTGAACACCCTGAGCTGTGCAACAGCATCCACATGCCACTGGTGTGCAAGGGGAAAACATTATCTTACAACCTGTTCTTGTGCCCATCACTGCAATTTGAAGGCCATGGAGCTGATGATAATTGGCACAGAATCACAGAATCATTAAGGTTGAAAAATACCTCCAAGATCATCAGGTCCAACCTTGAACACCCCATGCCCACTAAACCATATTGCAAAGTTCCATGTCAACTCATTTTTGAACAGTTCTAGGAGTGGTGCCTCCACTCAAATACTTAATGCCAGTAAGTGTGTCCTTATCTTCCTGTATGAAATGCTTTTTTGATGAAGACTGGCCCTAAAGTGGTCAAAATAACAGCAGAGTGAATAAGTTTGGTGTCCAGGTGAGGATTGGAGGCAAAAGATGAGTGTGAAAACATGGAATTTTGTAAGGCAAACTGCAGCTGTTTTGATTCAGCCTGCACAAAAATTAACAGGAATTTGACACCTAAAATGATGAAATTAATAAATGGAAGGCAGGTTTTTCATATGATCTGCTGTTACCTCTGTAGGTGTGTTGGAGGTGAATACTGAGAGAGGGATGTGCTGGTTAAATGGTATTTGCTTTCCTAAAACTCAGCAAAGAGGTGACACTGGGCTGATGAGGGGAGGAGTGTCCTCACATACTTCCTAAAGGATGGGCTTTGCACCATCCACCTCCTGCCTTAATCCCCTGGCACTGACAGGATTATCCAGCCTGTTTTTCCTCCTGCTGATAATTGTTCTGCATCTTTGTGAGGAGTCACTGCCTCATTTCTTGTTCGGGGCTTCTTTTGTTCTCCCCTCTATTTGTAATTTAACTGAGTTAATTTTCCCAAATCCAGGTAAAATAAGCATTGTAAAGGTCTGGTATTTAGTCCCAGTTGTACTTCTGTATATGCAGGTGATACAAATGTGAATCCAAGCTGCTGGTACAGAAGGTGGAAACTGAGATGGTACAGGAATAAATAGGGTACAATGATTTTCTTCCTTATAGAAAAGGAAAAGCCATCCTAAACTTTTTACAAGGTTGTATGGGAGTGCAGATTGTTGGAGTCATGGAATGGTTTGGGTTGGAAGGGACTTGAAAGTCCCTCCAGCTCCACCCTCTGCCGTGGGCAGGGACACCTTCCACCAGCCCAGGCTGCTCCAAGCCCTGTCCATCCTGGCCTTGGACACTTCCAGGGATCCAGGGGCAGCCACAGCTTCTCTGGGCAATACTTTGCTATTTAAATCAACATTTTGAAAAAAAATCCAGCTTTCAGATTAAGCTGGTGTTGCTAAACCTGAGGAATTAAATGCTGGACAGATGAGAGGTGTCCCTCCATCCTTGCTTTGGTTCCCATTCCCCTTGGACTTGAATCTGATCTGCTTTTCTGCCCTCAGACCTCAGCAAGGCTCATGGAGCAGGTGTCAGGAACCAGAGTCAGCCTTCAGTGACCGGGACAGTTCTGGGCACAGCCCCAGAGTTTGGTGTTTGATTAGAGCTGCTCCTCACCTGACACAGGCTTTACATACATTTATCAGCATCTGTCCTGCTTGGAAACAAAGTGGGTTTGTTATCCTGCTGGCAAGGGGGATGGCTCCCTTCTCACAGTGACACAGAGCCCTCCTTTCTGCTCCTTGGGTGCTTGAGATGGCAGAGTAAATAGCAACTGGCAGCTGAATTCTTTAGCTGCTGCTTTGGAAACTAAAGCAAACCCCAGTGCTGGGTGGTGTTGTAAAGCCTTTTCAGATGAGGAGGGCATGTGCTAGGAGAGCTTCTGCAAAGGCTCAGGCTATTAAAATAAAAAATATCCATGCCAGTAGCCTTTATAGTATTTTTCATTACTTTTATAGCCACAGAGCCGGCGGGAGTGGGATTGGGAGAGGTGTTTGTAATGCAAACCTTCATCCATAAGAGGATGCAGCAGGAATTGTTTGGATTAAAAGTGCTGAGGCAGAGGTTTTGGAAACCTGAAGCAATGATTATGGACAGTTGATTTGTGATCCTTATGACACGTTAATAGTGTATTAATAAAAAGCAGGAGCACTCCAGTGCTGCAGCTGCACCCATTGGAATTCTGTGCAGTGCCCTTGCTGTGAGGGTTTCAGAATCCCAGGAGATGCTGAGCTGGAAGGGACCCCCAAGGATCAGCCAGCCCAACCCTCAGCCCTGCCCAGGACCAGCCCCAAGAGTCACCCCCTGTGCCCCAGAGCATCATCCAAAGCCTCCTGCAGCTCTGGCAGCCTTGGGGCCGTGCCCACTGCCCTGGGGAGCCTGGGCAGTGCCCACCACCCTCTGGGGGAAGAAGAACCTTTGGCTGAGATGCCCCCTGAGCCTGCCCTGACCCAGCTCCAGCCATTCCCTGGGTGCTGTCCCTGTCCCCACAGAGCAGAGCTCAGTGCCTGCCCCTCCTTTGCCCCTGCCCAGGAAGGTGTCCCTGCAATGAGCTCTCCCCTCACTCTCCTCTTCTCCAGCAGTTCCAGGCTGTGACAGTGACAGCAGACTCAGGGAGGCACGTCTGAATCACTTAACTTCAGCATCCTCTCCCAGCCTCTCTGTGCACAGAGTCATTTTTTCCTGTTAATAACTTTATCAGGTGACACACACGATGTCACTTCTTGCAGCCAGACGTGCTGAGGGCCCAGGGATGTCTCGTTTAACCAGCTGACCTTGCTGGTGGGTGCAGAGCTGCACCACCTCTTGGAGTGCAAGGCTTTGGCAAACAGGCTGTCACAGGTAATCACAGCAAAGTCACTTGGCCATCATCCCTTCTGAGAGCAGCACTCACACCACACGGGCTCCTCCAGACAAAACACACTGTGGGCTCTCTGGTCATTTTTTCCCTGGAGTAATTGTCTTGTCTCCAGGTCACTGTTTTCTACGGGGGCTGGTGGCTTGGAAAAACCCAGGTCACCTCATGTCATCAACCCCCAGCTCCCAGACTTTGCTTCTACCAGAGCTTTGGTGGCAGAGACCAAATGTTACCTGGGATGGGCCGATGGCTTGTAAACACTTGTAACCCAGGATGGGTATTGAAGGTTGGATCACAGAGTCAGAAAGGATGGAAAAGCCTCTAAAGATCATTGAGTCAAACCATTAAGGCAGCACTGGCAGGTCCACGCCTAACCCATGTCCCCAGGTGCCACATCCATGTGCTTTTTGAACAACTCATGGGTTGGTGACTCCACCACCTCCCTAGGTAGCCCCTTCTAATGCCTGACCATCAATCTAAACATTCTTTGGTGCAACTTGGGGCCATTCCCTCTCCTCCTGTTCCCTGGGAGCAGAGCCAGAAGGTCCCCCCTGAGCCTCCTTTTCTCCAGGCTGAGTCCCCCCAGCTCCCTCAGCTGTTCCTGCTACCTCCACCCCCTTCCCCAGCTTCATTCCCTTCTCTGGACACACTCCAGCCCCTCAGCGTCCTTCTTGTTTATCGAGAAATATCAATTAATATTAAAGGGGAGCAAAGTCACCCATTACTGGGGCAAGAACTTCAACTGGATTGCTCCTGCTGCTCCTGCCAGTGCCTGGTGATTGTGTCTTGCTGCTGGGCCCCAGAATGAAGCTCTGGGTGTTGCTGTGTGTCTGCAGGTTCTCCGTGGAGGAGCCAGCCAGCGTCCCCTGACCCCCAACCAGAACCAGCAGGGACAGCAGACGGACCCACTGGTGGCCGCGGCCGCCGTCAACTCGGCCCTCGCCTTCGGCCAGGGGCTGGCAGCAGGAATGCCAGGTATGGCTGGGGCAGGAGCAGCTTCTCCAGGACCAGGCAGAGTCAAGAAATGGGATCTGGGGTCTCCATGTCACATCACGTTTGCCTGGCATTCAGCAGCGTTTGTTTTTATGGATTTGGGGTTTCATTGTGGGTACATGAGGGGGTTGGATGTGACCCAACCACGTGGGCAGGAGGTTGAACCAGGGGGGAGGTCCCTGTGTCTCTGCTGGAGACAAATGTTGTCCCCTGTACAGGTGCATGAGTTGGTTGTGTGTTCCAAAGAATTGATGCCTCCTGTGGAAAATGGCCCTCAGATTTTCCAGTGGCTCGTTCGAGCTTATGGGATCTGCATTTTAAAGTCCTGTTCATTCATCTTGTCCCTCCATCCCTGCCCAGTCAGTGCTTTGCTTCAACAGATCAGGGACTTCCCCTCCAGGATTGCTTCTTCCCAGTGGCTTAAAGACAGGAAAAGAAAAGGGATAAAAGGAAGCAGGGTTTAATTCTAATTTACAATTCTTCATGAGGGGAGCTGCTGCATGAACTCTGATCCATGAGGCTGCTTTTGACATTCACTTATGCAGAGTATTATTGTAATGGCAGAGGACAAACCTAAGCATCTTTTAGAATAATGTGCTGGTCAGATGTGAGGAAAAAGGATTATTTGAACTTCAGGTCTCCTTACTGGGAGTGTCACATGGTTCTTAATGGGTTTTTTATGGTTTAAGAAGAATGTAGCTATATTAAGTTACAAAGGGAACTTTAATGTGTGTGTTTCCAGCAAGCTGCAAACTTACTTAAATGTTATTTGGTTTATGTTAGGAAAGCAGATATACATCTTTATGTTTATATATGTATGTATATTTATTTACAAAGCAAATATTCACAGAGAACATTGTGACCCCCTCCCCACTTTGGAGAATCTCTGTATTTAATTTTAATACCTCTGTTTTAAACTAGAATTCTATAGTAAGGTACCTAAATCACTGTATACTCCTGACAGTGTGCTGCTGTGTATATCACCAGCATATTTTAAAGTATTTATTTAGATATATTAAAGAATGATTTATGACACACACCTTCCAAAGTATATAACTTCAAGTTCTGAGTGTGTGCACTGTGACAGCCTCAGCACACAGTGGGGGACTTGGACGTGCAGGGAGTTCACAGATATGAAAAGTCCCAGCACAAGCTGTACTTATAATGGAAAAGAAATAGTGATTTTTGTATTTTAACCCCCTTTTTTTTGATCCATATGGCTCAATTTACACTGAGTGCAAAGCTAATAGGTTTGGGGAGGAAAAAAGTCCTGAAAAGATCTGAAAGTCGTACTAATTTTAAAGTCACGGACTTCAACACGAATTTCAAACTTTCCCCTTCAGGAGAAGCAGAGCTGTTGCTGGTTTCCTTTATTCCATTCAGCTTTTCCTTTAAAACCAGTTCGGCACCATCCTGTGGAGACCATGGAGCTGCCAGGAGCTGCAGTGCCTGTCCCCTCACCTGCTGCCCTGTGCTCTGCCCCTCCAGGTTACCCCGTGCTGGCTCCTGCTGCTTATTATGACCAAACCGGGGCTCTCGTCGTCAACGCCGGCGCCAGGAACGGCCTGGGGGCCCCCGTGCGCCTGGTGGCCCCTGCCCCTGTCATCATCAGCTCCTCTGCAGCACAGGCAGGTGAGTCCCTCCTTCCCTCCCTCCATGGCCCAGACAGGTGAGTGCTGCTCCCACCGAGGGACAATTTGGGGTCCCCAAGCCCTTGGGGCTCTGCTGGCGATGATGACACACTTGCCCTCACTGAGATCCATACAGGGATTGTTGTTGAGAACATCCTGTGTGCTCACTTGGGCTGAGCCTGCACAGCAGCCTCGGAGAAGGAAGGGAACAGCAACTGCAATTGTTTCGTAGAGTTTCATGAGCGTTATTTAAATTTATCTTCTGGCACCAATTGACACCTATTTTCCAACCTGCCAAAGCTTTTAGCCTGGGTAGGATTCCAAAAGGAGACCATAGAGCACCTTCCAATGCCTAAAGGGGCTCCAGGAGAGCTGGAGAGGGACTTGGGACAAGGGAGAATGGCTTCCCATTGCCAGAGAGCAGGGATACATGGCATATTGGGAAGGAATTGTTGGCTGGGAGTGTGGTGAGGCCCTGGCACAGTTGGGCAGAGAAGCTGTGGCTGCCCCATCCCTGGAAGTGTCCAAGGCCAGGTTGGATGAGGCTTGGAGCAATCTGGGCTGGTGGAAGGTGTCCCTGCTCATGGCAGAGGGTGGAATGAGATGAGTTTTAAGGTCTCTCCCAACCCAGACCACTCCATGATACACATTGTATGATACAATCACCTTGCCTGGCCTTTGCCATGAGCTGTTTTGGGATTTATGAGGGTTCGTTGGGAGTTCAAGGCTTTAAAAGGATTTTTTCAGCCAGAATCTATGTATAAGCCAATGTTAAGAACAGATTATGAAATGGGCCTTTTAATTGTTTTCTTGTAGCTCCTGTTTATTTTGCTTTTTCTTTTACTTTGGAACTGGCTGAGAAACAAAAGTCCTCGGGTTTGATGTTCTTGGCACCGCGGATTGTGTTTCATGTGCTAAAGGACAATTTTACTTCTTTCCAAACTTGTGTTTCTTAATTGGCTCTTGGGAGTGCGGGGCTGCATGGATTGGCATCTGGGATCTTTGGAGAAAGGGACCATTTGTGTGTGTGTTTGATCTGTGGAGCTCCAACAACACAAGCAGCAGCAAGAACAGCTGGGCTTTGCTGCCGTTCGGGGGCTCTGGGTGAGACTTGGGTAGCTCAGATCGGAAATAAAGACAATTTATCCCGAGTTCGGTGCGAGAGGGAGATTTTCACCGTGGAAATAAAAAAGCTCTGTGGTAATTAAAAAGAACCTGCTAAGTTTAACTGTGCTGGGAATGGATTTGTCAGTGTTTTGTGCCATCCCTTTCCCCGCAGCGGTGGCAGCGGCCGCAGCCTCGGCCAACGGAGCAGCCGGAGGGTTGGCAGGAACCACCAATGGCCCATTCCGGCCCCTGGGCACGCAGCAGCCTCAGCCCCAGCCCCAGCAGCAGCCCACCAGCAACCTGGCCTCCAGCTCCTTCTACGGCAACAACTCCCTCAGCAGCAACTCCCAGAGCAGCTCCCTCTTCTCGCAGGGCTCTGCCCAGCCTGCCAACACCTCCCTGGGCTTCGGCAGCAGCAGCTCCCTGGGGGCCACGCTGGGCTCGGCGCTGGGAGGATTTGGGACAGCAGGTAAGGCTGGTGGGGGAGAGGCTGGGAGTCCTCCTGAGCTGAGCCCTCCTCCTGTGGCCAAGGAGAAGTGGGAATTGTCCTCCAGGGACTGCTTTGGGCATTTAAAATCTGCAGGGCTTTCTGGGGGAAATTCTTTTAGGGGGCGATAATTAGAAGCACCAGGGTGATTAACTTGTTTTGCTGCACACATTATCTATTGGCTCTTTGTTAAGGACCTCTGCCCTGCCTTTCCCAGTGTGTGCTTGGTGGGGATACTGGACTAGCAGGAATTTGCTCCAGTGTATCCACCCCTGTGCTCTCTGTTAGCTCAGAATAAAGGCTAAGGAACTCTTCAGGAGTTTAAAAAAGCCATCTGAGGTGGTTTCCATGCTTTATCCTGGGAACTGTTTCCATCACACCCCAAAAGAATCACTTCTTGTGGTTGCAAGAAACGTGGTTTGAGTTGGTTTTAGGCAGTTGGAGACCAAGATTTCTTTCAGAATCAAACCAAACCAGAGACATGTCTGTGGGGTGGGTGGTTTGGGGTTTTTTTTTCTCCTTAGGTTTGGTTTTTTTGAAGTGGAACAATTGTTTTAATTACTGCTTAGTCTCAGGGCAGTAATTATGTTCTGAACTTTCCTGCTTTCATCAGTGTGAAGGGTAAGTTCAAACATGCCTTTGGCTCTGTTCCATCAGAGCAGGCTGAGGGACACACAGTCACTCCATAGAATAACAGTTTTAAATAAAAACTTATTCTAAATATTTTTCTTAAACCCAGCCTGAGAATTTGAACCAGCTTGGTTTCAGGTAAACACAGCGCTTGCTTCTTTCACCTCAGTTTATTTAATTAATTGAATTCCATTACTGGTTTGCTCAATGCCAAGATTCACAAACTTATTTTCCCTCAATCAATGAATAAAACTGTGATCCTGCTGCTTCTGGAACTCGTGTGCAGTCATGAAAAATGATTAGTTCGTTGCAGTTAACAATTTCACTATTTATTAAACAGGATTTTAATGCAAAATTGATTTTTTTCCCCTCAAGTTGACAGTGCATTTAAAGAGTTTGTATTTGACTATTAAGACAGCTCTTAAAAACCATTGGGTTTGTGTGTTAAATTGGATTCTGATTTCCATCTCCACAAAGCTCGGGGCAAACAGGAGCTGTTTTCTAATTTAATGAAGGGTGAGCACAAGGATTTCAGGTAAATGTCCACCAAGCTGAACATGCTCTTAAGTAAACACAGAGAGAGAAAATCTCCTCTTGGGTTTGGTTTAGCTCTAATGACCAAGAACAAACACGAGGCAGTGCTTGTAGGGCCATCGAATATCAAGTGTTCAATTAAGTGATGTTCTTAGGGAAGAAAAATTGGAGGGATCCAAACCTCCTGAAGGTCCAGAAGCAAAGTGCTCAGTGTGTCCCAAACCAAGGTGGTCACTTCCTTTAGGTGGAATGTTATCTGTTTTCTATCAGTATAAACCCCACAAAGCTCTAAGGGCAAAGGTGGGGTTCCGGTGAATTTTTTAAGCCAGGGATATCTCCTTGAGCATCAGTAATGTGGTCTTAATTAATACCCTTCATCTGGGCACCTGCAACACCCTTATAAAGCCCAGCCTGGAGCAGTGGAGCTGCTCAGGCTGGCCCTGCAGGTGGCACAGGCAGCTGGGTGGCATCACAGAGCTCTCCTCTTTCCCTCTTTGCAGTTGCAAACTCCAACACGGGCAGCGGCTCGCGCCGGGACTCGCTCACGGGCAGCAGTGACCTGTACAAGAGGACATCCAGCAGTTTGACACCAATAGGACACAGTTTTTATAATGGCCTGGGCTTCTCCTCCTCTCCTGGCCCCGTGGGGATGCCCCTGCCCAGCCAAGGACCTGGCCACTCCCAGACTCCTCCGCCTTCCTTGTCTTCACATGGATCATCGTCCAGTCTAAACCTGGGTAAGAGCCCTGGGGCAGGGTCTGCTGCTCTCCTGGGGCAGGGGGATCATCCCACTGCTGGGGACATTCCTGCTGCCCCCATTCCCTGCCTTTGCACAAGGAGGGGGTGAAGCACTGAAGCAGAAGTTCTCTGGGGTCCTAGAATCATTTAGGTGGGAAAAACTCCTTAATATCAAGTCCAGCCCTCGTGGGGTGTTTGTGTCCTGCAGTAGCTCAGCCGTGAGCAGGAGGTTTCTGTCCTTCCTCAGCTCTAAATTATCAATAACATTTCCAAGGGTTTGAAAAACAGGGTTTTCCTGCATAGATCTTGGTAACAGCATCAATTGCTTATTGAGGAAAACAGATTCGGAGGGCTGATCTTTGGATTTAAATGGTTCTAAATGTGGTGTTCTAAAACACCCATTAAATTTACAACAATAATGAGCTCGAAATACAGTTTCTCCTTTGAACCAGTATTATCTGGGCCAGGGCTCAGCTTTTAGCTGAGGATTTGGTGAGTTTGCTTTGGAAAATTCCCATCAATGTGGCCTTTTCAAATACAAATTTTAGTACATGTGAGAAATCCTCTTAATTTTGGTCAGATACGTGACTTTACAGCAGCTGCATCTTCTGGAAGAGCTGCTACTCAGCCTAGAGCTCTTACATAATAAAATAAATCTTTAAAATAAATAGAGCAAATATTAAATAATAAAACAGTGCTCATCTGAACCTCCTGAAGTATTCATTTCCTCATAAACAAACAAAATAGGTTATTTGTTGCACCTGCACCAGGTAATTTAGTATTTACTCCAGAAAAATCACATTAGTTTGGTTCTGTCATGTATCTACTGGATTTAACAAAACTTTTGGTTAGCAGAGCAGTTCTCCAGGCATGCACACCCTCAGCAAACACTTATTTATCATGTTTATCACATGCATGTGTGATAAATTAGATGCTGACTGCAGTTTAGCTGGAATAGGAATAAATATGATTTTTTAAGATCAAATTTAGATTTACCATCGTGCTTCTTCAGAGCTTTAATAGAACTGGAAGGGTTTTAGCTTTATTTATGCAGCTGTACAGTCCTTGGGCTGACAGTTAAATAGCCACAATAAATTAGTGCTGAGGAGGAACCAGATTCCAAACCTGCCACTAGAAAAAAACCAGTTGCCCCTGCAGCGAAGAGAAGAATGAATCTCGAAAACTGGAATCAGAGGAAGGTTGAGCTGTTTGGGAACAAAGGGGGGTCAGAAATTGGAGTTAGCACTCACATCAGGGGCTTGTGCCCCAGAGGGTCAGTGTGGGGCTTCCCATCTTCCCCAAACACTGCTCTCCTTGGAGCCAAATTCCCTCCATGGCTGACTCTTGGTGATGCTGCAAGTGAGATCTCACCTGGAACAGCTCTGACTTTGTGTGGCTTTGGCTTGGATATCCAGTAAGGGCCTTTTAGTTTTACTAAGTTTCTCTCTCACCTGTAGTGGGGGACACTGGTAAGTGGAGTTGTAGTTTCCTTGATTATAAAATAAGTTTTGATGCCTCTGAAGGGGAAGAGAAGCTCCAGGGACACCTGAGAGCCCCTTGCAGTGCCTAAAGGGGCTCCAGGAGAGCTGGAGAGGGACTGGGGACAAGGCCTGGAGGGACAGGACACAGGGAATGGCTTCCCACTCCCAGAGGGCAGGGATGGATGGGATATTGGGAAGGAATTGTTGGCTGGGAGGGTGGGCAGGGACTGGCACAGGTTGGGCAGAGAAGCTGTGGCTGCCCCTGGATCCCTGGGAGTGTCCAAGGCCAGGTTGGAGCACCCTGAGCTGGTGGAAGGTGTCCTTGTCCGTGGCAGGGGGTGGAACTGGATGATCTTTAAGGTCCCTCCCAACCCAAACCATTCCCTGATTCTATAACAGACAGCACAGACATTGTTTCTCTTTATAAGAAACTCCTTTTCCATTTGGGAGTGATACCAGCAGCACTTTGTGATCAGGAGGATGAGGGGATATTTCTAAATATGTGAAAATGAAGGGACAGATGGGAACACCCAAAGGTGTTGTTTGCACTGAGGAAATTGGAGCTGTGGGGTTTTGAACCACGTCCTGCCTGGGCTGTGTAGGGGGAGACAACCTGGGGGAGGCATTTCAAGGAACTTGAAGCTCTCAGGGTTACACAGTGACAGAAGTTGGCATTAAATCTGAATTGCAATCAGCAAAGCTGTGGTTAAATGCAGAGTGAGTTGTGGGTTTGACTTTGTCACGTCTCATGGGGTGTGAGTCAATCACTCCTGGGGTTGGTGGTGTGTGTAAAGATCCAACTCAGGCTCTTCTGACTCTGAAAGCTCAGAGTTGTGAAAAATTGTGTGGATTTCTCAAGCTGAGTTTTTTTCTGCTGCTACAAAGTGACCTTGTGAAATGTCTGGGCAATCACAAGTACCTGAAATAACCACACAGCCAGTGCTTACAGGAAAGAGCTACTGGAGGAGCAAGGCTGAGCTAAATCTGTGCCTGATACTCTGAGGTGCATTCAGGGTGTAACTGTGCATGGCTGGGGAGAAGCAGCTGTAACTAAATACGCACCTTTGGGTGCTAAAGGCAGCTAAAGGGGCTTTCTGCTTCCTCAGCATTGATCACACTTAGAGATCTATAAATTGCTAAATGTATGGGGGCTTCATTATAAAATTTAGTGTTGGTCAGGTTACATTGGATCATAGAGGGACAGGACAATGGGGAATGGCTTCCCAGTGCCAGAGGGCAGGGAGAGATGGGATATTGGGAAGGAATTGTTGGCTGGGAGGGTGGGCAGGCCCTGGCACAGGTTGGGCAGAGAAGCTGTGGCTGCCCCTGGATCCCTGGAGTGACTCTTGTTCTTCCCCACATACAGGTTTTTCCTGACATGAGTGTGGTCAGGATGTTCAGAGAGAACCACACCAGAGCCCTGTCCTGTCCAGCCCCCCTGGGCTGTGCCTGGTGGTGGTTTGCTGTCCATGCTCTGCCTGGGGGATGTCTCCACACAGTTTGCAGACCCCCCTTTTGCAGTTTGTGCTGGCTGAGGCTGCAGGAGGATGGATCAGTGCCAACATCTGGCACGAGTCCTGTCCCTTCTTTGGGGTGTTTGCCCCTTTGTTCTACCTTTGTGTCCTTAAGAACTTGAGGAGCTTCCAGTCTCTGTGTCCTGCTCTTGAATACCAGAATGGTTTGGGTTGGAAGGGACCTTAAAGATCACCTCATTCCACCCCCAGCCACGGGCAGGGACACTTTCCACCAGCCCAGGGTGCTCCAAGCCCTGTCCATCCTGGCCTTGGACACTTCCAGGGATCCAGGGGGAGCCACACCTTCTCTGGGTAACCTGTGCCAGGGCCTGCCCACCCTCACAGGGAACGATTCCTTCTCTAATACCTAACAAAAATCTACCATCCTTCAGCTTAAAGCCATTCCCCCTTGTCCTGTCCCTCCATGCCTTGTCCCCAGTCCCTCTCCAGCTCTCCTGGAGCCCCTTTAGACACTGCAAGGGGCTCTCAGGTCTCCCTGGAGCCTTTTCCTTTCCAGGCCGAACTGCCCCAGCTCTCCCATCCTGACTCCATAGGAAGAAGTTGTTTCATTGTTATTATTGATAAGATCCCACTGAAATCTGGGATCTGACCAAGTCCCATTCCCAGTCACACCCTGGCACAAAAGAGCTTGAGGTACCCCAAGGTCTTTGGCCTTTGGTGGGTACCTGATGGGGTTCAGAAGTGATGTGTGATTTAGGAAACCTGTCCCCCACTTGAGCTCTTAATTCTCAGGGTGATGTTGAGCATCCTGGGCAGAGCTGCAGTCAGCATTTCCTTCAGGAGACAGAGATGGGGCAAACTGGAGTAGCTGGTGGTTTATTCTGAATCTCCAAATGATGGGGGTTTTCTCAGAAAACCTCTGCCTGATTTTCTGTGCAGACTGTGCTTTCTCTTAACTGAGAGATAAGGCCCAAGAGATAAGAGCCTGGTTGCTGAACCCTCCCCTCTTACAGCCTTTTGCAGAGATCAGGAACTAGTTTTCCACTTCAGTCCTGACTTTTACTCGCTCCAGGCTTTCAAACAAGTGAGAGCTGTGAGATCTTCAAATGCCATGGAAAGTGTCAGTGCCCCATTGCTCAGCTTGTCTCTGCTGGATCTCCTGACAGAATTTTCAAAGGATGAGTAAAACTCCTGGTCCTTCCAGCAGGAGGGAATATCCCCAGGTGGCTTTCCAGAGTTGTGGCTCACTGAAGGAGTCACAGATCAGGGAGGTGATGGGCACAGCAGTGCAAGGCAGAGCATGAAGCTCTCAGGTCTGTTCCTCAGGGATTTGGCACCAGCTCCAGACAGCATTTGCCCACCTTGGAGATGTAGAATCACAGAATACTCTGAACTGGAAGGGACCCACAGAGGTCATAATGAATAATTAATTAGGCTGTTATCAAATACATAATTCTCATGTAGTGTTTCCTGCATGGGATCTTCCTTCAGGCATCAGTGGCTGGGAAGTGCAGCTCCCTCAGCTCTGTCTTATTTAATAGTTTGATTCCAGCCCCTGTCATTGCCAGGAGAGGTTTGTTCTCTGTACCCAGCCCTACCCAGCCCTCCTTGGAGATCTTCCCTCCTTGGCACAGACTCCTGGTAGTTTTAGTTCCATGGGATTTGCCCCCCTGCCTCAGCCTGGCCTTGCAGGAGGCAGGTTCCTATGTGATAAGCACATTTTCCTTGGGAGGACTTTGATCCACCCAGGAAAATCCGTGCTGGCTCCTCCTGTGCTGTGTGACCAGCAGAGGGATCCCGAGGCCTGCAGGAAAGGGAGAAATGCTCTGCCTGCACTGAAACAAATCCTGGGAAATCACAGGCAAGGAAACAGCATTGGAAGGTTTAAGTGGGGTTACTTTGCTCACTGTGATGAACCAGCACCTGTTCCCCAATTCCTGTGTTGGGGTAACTCTTGAGTGCAGATATTTAGACCATTTTTCAAAGCACAGGATTTTAAAAATTATCTATTTATTGATTTAATTAATTGTTACTCAGCTGTATTCAATAGTGATTTGGTTTTTTATATCCACAATTTTTGTACTTGCCTTGTTCTTATGTAATGTTAGGTCTGTCCCCCACCTCCAATACTCTCCTTTTAAATCAAACTTTA
Source organism: Campylorhamphus procurvoides (assembly GCA_013396655.1). Lineage (NCBI taxonomy): Eukaryota > Metazoa > Chordata > Aves > Passeriformes > Dendrocolaptidae > Campylorhamphus > Campylorhamphus procurvoides. The sequence continues at coordinate 615,018 of WBMV01006663.1, read as the reverse complement.
GCACAGCAGCAGAATGGGTGTGAAAAATATGAGGGTGGAGGAGAAGGTAATTGGAAAGAGCAAATCAGCCAAAAGTTGGAATGATGGGATTGACACTGGTCTGGGTCAGGCAGTTTGGGCACAGAGTGAGGAACAGGAGTTGTTTCAGTCTGTCACAAAATCATAGGCACAGATTCCATGTCATTGCATAGTTATGGAATTGTAGGATATCCTGAACTGGAAGGGACCCACAAAGATCATCAAGTCCAGTTCCAGTGAGTGGCTTGTCAGGGGCTGAACCCACAACCTTGGTGTTACTCCCACCAGTCTCCAGCCCACTGAGCTCATCCCAGTCCCCAGCCCAGAGCTCTGAGTGCCACATCCAGTCCTGCCTTGGGCACCTCCAGGGCTGGGCACTCCAACCCTCCCTGGGCAGCCCCTTCCAAGGCCTGACCACCCTTTCCATGGGGAAATTCCTCCTGCTGTCCCAAACCTCTGTGGTGTAGCATTACACTGGATAACCATCCCAGAACTTCGTATTTATCCCCAGTAAAGACATTCTACAGTGACACCTGCCTTACTGCCAGCCCTGCCCCAGGGGCTGTGTGCCTGCTGTCCCCAGGGCAGGGAGCTCTGAAATCAGGGAATGTCTTCATTTTCCCTGCTTTTAAAGGTCCCATTTGCAGGGCTTTGTAGTTGCACAGACTGGGAAATCATGGGCTTTAATTGGGTGGTGGAAGTGAGAGGATTTTCTTCAGTGACATGTTTTGGGGTGTGTTACTTGATGAAAAATCCCAGTTACATGCAGAGCTCTTAATAGAAATGAAGCCCTGGTTGCCACTGGCTTGGGAAGGCCTGTGTTCATTTATTTAAGAGGAATTATGAATAGTGTCAGGTATTGAAATCCTAATGAAGAATTTCTCTTCTTCTATTTAAGCATCCTTGAGTAAAACAGCCCTAGTGGTTTTTCTATAAATAGTGGAATTGGTGTGAGGGAGCTGCTTTTACCTGCACGAGGCAGTTGTTCAGTAGAGAATGAATTGAAAGAGCTGAAATAATCTTCAGGAAGGTTAATTCTTCTGCTTAGGAATCATTTAGAGTAGTTCTTTTAAACCAGAATCTGTTTTAGTCCATAAGAAATGGTAAAGATAATTAAAGATGTCTGGCAAGGGATCCAGCCAATGGAACTGTAGCAGAAGGGCTGTGGCTTTGCTAATCTATAAAGAGAGTTTTATGTTAAAAACATACACAAATTACTGATGTTACTTTTCTTTTTCCTGTCAAGCAAAGCCTTTCGGCTAAAATGCAAATTAGCACAGTGTCAGGTACTGAGATCCTAATGAGGAATTTCTTACTATATTTAAGAATGTTGAGTAGAACAGACTGAGTGGTTTTCCTATAAATAGTGGAATTGTGTGAGGGAGCTGCTTTTACCTTTTTTTTACCTCCACAAGGCAAATCGGCATCTAATGCTGATCTCTGAGAGAGAGTTGTATGTTAAAAAAAATACACAAATTATCATTACTGATGTTACTTCCTTTTTCCTGTCAAGCAAAGCCTGTTGGCTAAAATGCAAATTAGAACAGTGTCAGGTACTGAGATCCTAATGAAGAATTCCCTGCTATATTTAAGTGCCTCGAGTCGAACACACCGAGCTCTTCCCCACAAACAGTGCCAACCAGTGCGAGCCAACCATTCCCATGAATGACCCCATGTCTGACCCTCCCCACCCCACAAGGAGCCCCTCTTTGCCCCGTGGCTGGCACTGCCAACCCCAGCAGGAGCCCCTCTTTGCCCCACGTCTGACCCTCCCCACCCCA
>WBMV01006663.1:596147-612685 GCA_013396655.1 Campylorhamphus procurvoides | reverse complement strand
CCAGAAGGAGCCCCTCTTTGCCCCACATCTAACCCTCCCAACCCCAGCAGGAACCCCTCTGTGCCCCACGTCTGACCCTCCCCACCCCACAAGGAGCCCCTCTTTGCCCCGTGGCTGGCACTGCCAACCCCAGAAGGAGCCCCTCTGTGCCCCACATCTGACCCTCCCAACCCCAGCAGAAGCCCCTCTGTGCCCCGTGGCTGGCACTGCCAACCCCCGGGTCCTTGCTGTGCCTTGCAGGGGGGCTGACGAACGGCAGCGGGCGCTACATCTCGGCGGCGCCGGGGGCCGAGGCCAAGTACCGCAGTGCCAGCAGCGCCTCGAGCCTCTTCAGCCCCAGCAGCACCCTGTTCCCCTCGTCCCGCCTGCGCTACGGCATGTCCGACGTGATGCCCTCGGGCCGCAGCCGCCTGCTCGAGGATTTCCGCAACAACCGCTACCCCAACCTGCAGCTGCGCGAGATCGCCGGCCACATCATGGAGTTCTCGCAGGACCAGCACGGCTCCAGGTGAGGGCAGGGGTGGGTGAGGCCCTGGTGCCCCCCAAGTGCCAGGCAGAGGAAGGGTGGGGGGAGTTTGGTGGAGCGTTTGAGGAGAAAGGAACATCACGGTGTTTTGGAAGAGCTATGGGTATTGCCAGGCATGCTGTGTGAAGGTGCAGTATTCTATGTTTCCCCTTGCACTAATGGTGTGATGTTGCCATAGGAGTAAAGAACCCTTTTCCAGAAGATTCTGCTCGCAAACAGTCAGTTATTGTTCCTCAGGAAAGGCTTCCTTGCCACTCTTCCAAACCAGTGCTGTTCCTCTCCCTCCTCACCTTCCAGAATCCTCTCTCTGTGGGCTGGGAGGAGAGAGCAGATGCCACAGGCTCTTCCCCTCCAGCAGACATAGTAAAAACTCAGAGCAGAAAGGTGAGACATGACTTTGTCAGGCCCAGTGTTACTCACAGCTGGTGCAGATTCTGCTCTGTCAGTTTTTCAGGTGTTCTCACCTTCAAAATGAACCTTTTGGATTCTTTCCACTGCCTTGGCATTTTTGGGGGGTACTGTCTTTGGACACACATTTATTTTGCCTCTGTTAGTGCATCAGTACACAATCCAGAACAAAGAGCTGTTCAGAACCAGGTGTGGTGAAATACTCTGAAAGGCACAGTAACTGTGCAAAGGAGAAGAGTTATGTGTGGTCAGAAAGACCTGGCTCAGAAGTATCCAAGCCTGTGGGCACTACAAGGGCATGGCCTGACAGCTGCCAGGGGGGATTTATTAAGTATTGTAATCAGTGGAATGTTGGATTATATTGAATTATAGTACATTGTTACAGTCAATGTTAACCTTAACACCAGGGCTGGGCAAAGACAGGCCCCCTGTTCTTCTCAGGGCTTTTATCACCCCCAGCCCCCTTCAAACGTGTCACAAGGACTGACCTTTTTTTTTACACCAGGGAGTTTCTCGGGAATTGCAGGAGGAGAAAACATCTAAACTGGCTCTGGGAAAGATGCCTCTTCCATCTGAAATGAAATAAACCCTGATCTCCTTGTAGTAAATCTTCCAGAAGGGTCTTCTACCCTTACAGTCTTGAACCAGAGAGGTGCAATGGGGAGCAGGAGGTGTGAAAAGCCAAGTCATGTCATGCTCTGACTCTTCAAAGACTGGCACAAGTGCTCATGGCAGGAGTTGCTCCTAGGCAGGAGCCAGCCCTCTCTGCCCCACTGAGATCTGCTGTGCTTGGAAAGAGCAGATTTTTGGGGTACCAACACTGACACGTGGCCATGAACCTCATGGTTGCAACCACCTCAGTATTGCTGGATAGAGCAGCTGTGTTTGAAAGGTGTGATTTGGGAGAGCTTTGTGAGTTATGGACCAGCTAAATTTCTGAAATTGGGTATTTATAAGGGTGTGGATCAGTTAAATTTTTGAAATTTGGATATTTAGCTTGTAAGAAAACACTCGTGGCCAATGCAAGCAGCGCTTCATTTTCATATCCCGATAGGATTTGTCCTGGTGGTTTCTGGAACACGTGTGAGGCTTTGCAGAGGGTTTGAAGGAACAGATGTGCCAGTGGCATCACCCCAGCCCTGTTTTGCAGGTTTATTCAGCTCAAACTGGAGCGTGCCACCCCAGCAGAGCGTCAGCTGGTGTTCAACGAGATCCTCCAGGCAGCTTATCAGCTCATGGTGGATGTGTTTGGCAATTACGTCATCCAGAAGTTCTTTGAAGTAAGTCTGCATCCCCCTGCTGTCCTGAGGTGTTGGATGTGCTCATGGAAACCTGCAATTAGGCTGAAACCATGGATCAGTGTCAGCACTGATGTCATCTGCTCCCCACAGGCTGTTGCATCTTTCTGCTGGGGTCACTCAGCTGTGGGGCTCATAAAGATTCAGCTGAAAAGTGACATTTTGCTGTGAGATGCAAAAGGTGGAGGAATAAATAGCAACATATCCAGGAGATGTGACCTTCCAGTGGAAGGTGTCCCTGCCCATGGCAGGGGATTGCAATGAGATGAGCTTTAAGCTCCCTTCCAACCCAAACCAAATTCTGGGACTCTGTGAGATGTAGGTCCAACAAGACTTTTCCAGGATGCTGTGCTGAGCTGTCAGTATTTAGGAACAAGAGAAACTTCTTCAGCAAAAAACATCTGCTGGATAAATGTTGTGTTCCATACCAGGAGGTTGGCAGACACCCCCATCCCTCCCTCTGGCACTGCCCTGGTCCTTCTCCACCAGGTGTTCCTGGTGCTTCTGCCCAGTAATTCAGAATCCCAGAATATCCTGAGTTGGCAGGACCCCCAGGGATCCTCCAATCCAACCCCTGGCCCTGCACAGACACCCCAACAATCCCACCCTGTCCTGAGACCGTTGTCCAAACGCTCCTGGAGCTGTGGCAGATTTGGGACCACGACCTTTATACCCATCCTGTCCAGGATCAGTGTCCTGGCATGTGTCACCCTGGTGTCCCCAGTCCCTTTGGAGTGTTTCACATGTGTCAGGCAGACACAGAACACCCCAGTTGAAGTGGGACTGGCATTTTCTTCCTTCCCAGTGTGACCAGAGTGTCTTGTCTCATCCCTCAGTGTGGCACAGGGTTAGGGTTAGGGTTTTGTGCTTGCAGTAACTGGTTTCCCCTTCCCAGTTTGGCAGCCTGGAGCAGAAGCTGGCCTTGGCAGAGCGCATCCGTGGCCACGTGCTGTCCCTGGCTCTGCAGATGTACGGCTGCAGGGTGATCCAGAAGGCCCTGGAGTTCATTCCCCCAGACCAGCAGGTAATTGTAAGTTTCAATTTTAACTTTCTTCTTGATGTTGAACGTTCCTGAACTCGCCCTTCTGTTCCTCCTGTGCCTGGTGTGCCTTTGGTTTGGTTTCTGGCATGTTTGTTGTGTTTCATGTGCATGATGAGTCCGTGGCACCGTCCCTGGGTCTTGTGTCATCTCCTTGTTCCACTTACCTGGGCGTGGGGCTGGTTCTCTGTTAATTCCCTGAAAGCAGATTATACATGAAGGGGAAACTGAGAATGATGGTGAATTAAAAGATGTTTTTAAATCCCTTGAAGGAAGCCAGAGTTTTGCCTTTAATATTCACTGAGTTATCACTGCTTTGCTATGTGGGTCAATATTCTGCTTTCCTGCAGGGAGATGGATGAGGAGCTCCTAGTTCTGGCACTGGAGAGATGTGGCTGATAGCCAGAGTCCCACTCAGAGCTCATTAATAAAGCACTTCCTCTAGGGTTTTAGGCACAATGAATTATGATGAAGAATACACTGGGCAGGCTGGCTCATAAAGGGCTTGGGAGTCGTCATAGAGGAATCTCAATGTAGGTTATTAAATTAAGAACTGCAAGAGGCTTTAGGACTGCTCCTTGCCTTAGGCTGAGCCTGAGCTAAGCCTTAGTGTGTCAGCAGGGTGGTGCCCGAGCTCCAGCACTGCTGCTCCCAGGATTTACTGTCTTCCTCCACAATGGCATTTTGGAGTTCTCAGTGCTCCCAAAATGCCTGGTTTTGAGTCAGTTACAAACTGAACTCATCCAGTTCCTGTCACAGCATTAAAATCCCCCCAAACTGTCATTCTCTGATTCTGACTGAGCCTTTCAGCCTGCACGTGGGGTGCATTAGTCATGTCTAAACTTCAGCTGCTTAATTCCTTAAATATCACCTGCCTGTGTCAAATACCAGCAAGTTCAGATCCCAGAGCTGAGCCTGTGTTAGTCACACATAACCCTGGTACCCAAAGAGTTTGTGAACTTTGGGCATCTTATATTCGTTTCACTTTGAGGGGAGCAGAGAAGAAAATGAGGGCTGCACAGGGGAGTTGTGAATCAGTTAAATTTCTTTAATTTGGTTATTTCACTTGTAAGGGGAGGCTCATGGTTAGTGCAAGGAGGGATTATCTTCATAGAGGATGGGACACTTTCCACTGGGTTTTGTCATAGTANAGGCTCATGGTTAGTGCAAGGAGGATGGGACACCTTCCACTGGGTTTTGTCATAGTGGGATATTTCCTGATGGTTTCTGTAGCCCAACACTGGAGAACTCCCAGCTGGAAACACGCTGGAGCATCCTTCATGCCTGTCCCATTCCTGCCCAGGGTAGGAGTGCCAGCTCTGCCTTTCTCAGCTGGGAATGCTGGTGGTGCTTTCTGTTTGTCCTCTCTCCTCCTCCTCATAGAACGAGATGGTTCGGGAGCTGGACGGGCACGTCCTCAAGTGTGTGAAAGACCAGAATGGGAACCACGTGGTGCAGAAGTGCATTGAGTGTGTGCAGCCCCAGTCCCTGCAGTTCATCATCGATGCCTTCAAGGGCCAGGTAAGGCTTTGCCCAGCTCTCTTCGCTTCTTGTAGTCTCTGAACAGCCTGAGAGTGGCTGGGACTTGCTGAACTCTTCGGAATTTTAAATTTGAGCAAGGATGGGTTGAAGTGTCGATGCAGCCACGTGAGGGAGCCCAGAAACTCCTTGGTCACGTCTCTCTTATCATTTCTGTGCAGATCTGTCACAGTAAAACAACCTTGCAAAAGGCTCTTCTCCTGGAACATCCAGTATTTTTGACTGATGGAGGGAAAACAAGTCTCTTCCTAATCCATCTTCCCAGTGAAGGTGCTGAGCAGTTTTGTGCTGGCTGTAGCAAACTTTCCTTCTGATCCCTGTCTGTGACGGTGTGATTAGGAGGAATGCTGATTCCCAAGGGCTTCAGACCAGGGGAAAAGCTTGAATTTAATCTAGAAAAGGGCAATTGTACCTGATTCTGCTGGGTTTTTATTGCTGTCCTGTCCTGAATCTGTCTCGGTTGTGTGGCTGCCTTTACTCTGCCTGCAGTCAGCTCATGTCCCATCACAGCAGTGCTGCTTTGGGTGTTCCCACCCTCGGCCTAATTGGCTTTGCAGGGGGACTTTGAAGTAGGAGGGGTTTGCCCCAGGGATGTGAGGACAGCCAGGGGCTGTTCCAGCAGGAACCAGCAGTTCTTAGTCCTGGTTCAGCTGGGAAAGTGGGAACTTGCCTGGCTGTGTCAAAACAAGCAGGATTCAAGCTGGAAACATGCTCAGCAGATTTGCTGGGCAGGGTTTAGCTCTGACCCTTCCTTAGGGAGTCTGGGAAGGCAGGAACACTCTGGGAGCTTGGTTGGTGGCACTGGCATTTCCTTGACCAGCTGTCCCAGTTTCATCTGAACCTTCACATGGAAGATTAAACTTACCACCTCCAGACTATTTTCCTGCAGTTAATGGCACTCCAAGCTCTGTTCCCCTGCACAGTTTACTCAACAGTTATTAAAAATGTTCAAAGTGGCCATTTAACTTCAGTGCTCAGATTTGCTGCTGTTGTTAATTTTGAGCAACCAAATAGGACTTTGTGCTTGAGACAGAAAACTGAGCAGCAATAAAACAATGTGTCATGTTCTTACCCACAGATTTGCTAATCCATTAGAAATGAGAAAGGTTCTTTGTTGTCACTTCTCCTAAGCACTGTTAAGGCTTTTAAACAAATCCAAACGGTTGAGGAAAATCCTTTGCTGAGCATTTTTAACTTTCACAGCTCATACCATTTCTTACATAGCTCAAAATATGTGCTGGCAAACAGCGTGCTGCAGTGATTCCTCTGAAAGAGAGCTTCTAATAATTCCTGCTTGTCCCAGTGTTCTTTTAATAATCAAGGGATTTTTATAATTTCTTGTTCATGGCTGGGAAAGCTGAAGCACAGGTAGGGATGGGATGGGATCACCTGGCAGTGGGGAACTCTCTGGAGCTGCCATTGCCTGCCATGCCAAAGAAAGGCCAGCATGTGTGCATTTAATTCTGGAAGGTTTCTAGGATTGCCAAGGACTAACAGAGGTGTTGCTGCCTGTGCTCTGCCTGTCTCTGTTCACTCAGGTGTTTGCACTGTCCACACACCCGTACGGCTGCCGTGTGATCCAGAGGATCCTGGAGCACTGTCTGCCCGAGCAGACCCTGCCCATCCTGGAGGAGCTTCACCAACACACCGAGCAGCTGGTCCAGGTCCGTGTGGGAAGGGGCTTGCAGGTGCTGGGAGGTGTTTCTGGGTCACTGCTTTGAGCTGGGGAAGCTCCTGCAGCCTGTGTGGGGAGCAGCTGCAGTGCTGGGGGAACACAGGGATTCCCTTCCCAGAGGTTTGGGAAGGAGCACAGAAGGCAGGAATTGGTCAGCACTGACTGCTTTGGCCACGTGCACATCTCCATAGGGTACCAGAGGTGTAGTGACCCTCCTTTTTAGGAAGAATCCCAAGTGGATACTTGTCCTGGTGCCTCACTCCAGAAGTCACAGTGCAAGTAAGAGCTGAAGGGAGCCAGTGCCAAGAGCTGATTATTCCCAGGAAAAGGAAGGGCAAAGGAATTGGGGTGCTTAAAATGAGATGTTTCTATGCACACCCCCTTCCTGGGTGCCCTTCCTCTTCCCTGCAGCTCAGCAGGATTTTACATGGATTCTGCTGTTGGGACACAATGGATTTAGCAAATCCAGCAGACAAATTCTGTCTTGTGTGCTCAGTATTTACCACGTGGGAAGAGGTTGGACATGGATGTGAGGCCATCCCTCTGGGATTGTGAACTGCAGTATGGATATCCTGGGATCTGAATATACCCAAATTCAGAACACAGGGCAGTGTCCCATGGCACAGCCCTTCAGGACATGGGATTTCATATGTTTGAGCCTGGAGAAAGGAAAGAAACTGGGAATAAGCAGAATACTGATATTTCCTATGCAGGAACATTGTTTTGAGTTTTATAATTGATAGAACTGCTACAAAAATACAGCATTTTCCTTCCTGCTGCCACTCTGGGATGGATTTAGAATTTGGAATGCACGTTTTTGTGGGAGTAGAAAGTACTGAGATGATTTATACAGTAGACATTTTAATTAGTCTTTGGTTGGAGTTTGTAACTGAAAAGGCACTTTGGGAACTCGTTTGCTGTGAATGCTTCCTGCCCACCTTTTGTCACACCCTCTGCTGTCTCTCCACAGGATCAGTATGGGAACTACGTTATCCAGCATGTCCTGGAACATGGGCGGCCCGAGGACAAGAGCAAGATCGTGGCAGAAATCAGAGGCAACGTGCTCGTGTTGAGTCAACATAAATTTGCTAGGTATGAATTCATTCCTTAAGGTCTCCAGCCCTCTGGGAGCATGGACAGAGGGGTGGGAGTGGGCTGCAGGGAGGTGAAAATAACTGTGTGCTTAAGAACAGAATTCGAGCTCTTAAAAACATGGGAGTGTCAGTGAGGTGAGTCTTAACCCAAGGAAGAAGGATGAAGATGTGGAGGAGTAGTTCCAACCCAGGCTCCTGAGCTTGGCCAGGCGTTCCTGTGGGTTTTATCTGATGTGTTTTGGTGGGTTTGAAGTGGTCACTATGCCTTGATAATAACATGCCCTCAGAGCATTTCACTGCCCTGGGATGCTGTGAAGGGAAATTGAGAAATCAGTGTTGCAACAATTCCTTTTCATCCTGCTTTTCACAGAAGAGTTTATGTTCACACTGTGATTTCCCAGCATTTTGATATGCTGAGTAGTCCCTTCTGGGATGTGCACCAGGATTCTCTCTCAGGGAAGCTGCAGCTTTCCTAACTTTCACTCCATGTGGGTAAAGCAGAGCCCAGGTACCTTTGTGGGTGTGAGGACAAAGCAACACTTCCCACATGTGTAAATTCCTGCTGTATGTGCTTCCAGCCACTGAACATGAAGGCTGAGCTCTTCAAAGGCTCAATATTCCCTCTTTCTTTGATGAGTAAAATTGTGTTTCAATACCTGGGGACACAAGGGAAGTGGGACATTAATGAGATTCAGGAGAGCGTGGTCTTCACGTTGTTATTTCAGGTTCTTCCTCCCTGACTTTCCTTGCTCTTTTTTCCCCAACTCCTTTCCAGATGGAGCATTAATTAGTGTGGGATGTCCCCTGGGCTGAGCAAACCACTGATGATTCTGTGAGTCAGGCAGGGATGTGGAAGATGAGACCAGCACAACTCTTGGTCCCCTTTCATGTATCCTACTTAACTCGGCTCTCTGGAGAGCAGAGACTAGTCATTAATATATTCAGGAATTTTGGAAATTCTCTGCCTTTGTTGAGATTTTTCATTGCTGAAGAAGCATTTCCCTGTTGTTTTAACCTTGGATCTCCATTCCCATCGTGTTCCAGCACAGAGAAAACCAAACAAAACAACTACTTCTAGAGCCTGGTGCTAAAAACACTGAGGCTGACTATTCACTGATGAGTTGGACCTTGATCCTTGTGGGTCCCTCCCAACTCTGTGAGAAGGGACACTGATCTCACAGAGCTGCACAAATTTGGGTGAAATAAACCCCAAACAAGTCCCTTTCCCAAACCCCAAGCTCCGCTCTCCTGTTTCTCCTCTAACTCCACCACCACCACTTCCCTCTATCCCAAATGACCCACCCTTGCTGGCAGCATGAGGCATCTCCCTGGGGTTGCCTGCAGGGCCCAACTCATGGATTCCCCCTGTTGTGTCCCTGCAGCAACGTGGTGGAGAAGTGTGTGACGCACGCGTCGCGCACCGAGCGCGCCATGCTCATCGACGAGGTGTGCACCATGAACGACGGCCCCCACAGTGCCTTATACACCATGATGAAGGACCAGTACGCCAACTACGTGGTGCAGAAGATGATCGACGTGGCAGAGCCGGCGCAGAGGAAGATTGTCATGCACAAGGTGAGGGGCTGCCCTGGGAGGGCAAGCTGGATGTGGAGAGAGGATGAGGGTGAGGTTTGGAGGGAGCTGCCTGATTCCAGAGAGGGTCAAATGGAGTATTTCAGTAGCAGCTGGATGTGAAGGTGGTAGAATAGTTTGGAAAGCTCATCCAGTCCCACCTCCTGCCATGGGCAGGGACACCTTCCACTAGCCCAGGTTGTTCCAACCTGGCCTTGGACACTTCCAGGGATCCAGGGGCAGCCACAGCTTCTCTGCCCAACCTGTGCCAGGGCCTGCCCACCCTCCCAGGGAAGGATTCCGTCCCAATATCCCATCTATCCCTGCCCTCTGGCACTGGGAAGCCATTCCATGTGTCCTGTCCCTCCATCCCTTCTCCCCAGTCCCTCTCCAGCTCTCCTGGAGCCCCTTCAGGCCCTGCAAGGGGCTCTCAGGTCTCCCTGGAGCCTTCTCTTCTCCAGGTGAGCCCCCCCATCTCTTCCAGCCTGGCTCCAGAGCAGAGGGGCTCCAGCCCTTGGGGCATCTCCGTGGCCTCCTCTTGGCTCTCCATGAGCACCAAATCCTTCTGCTGTTGGTGCTGAGGGAAGAATTTCTCCCCAATATCCCACCTAACCCTTCTCTCAGTGTGAAGCCATTCCCCTTTGTTCTGCCACTTCACACTCTTGCCTGAAGTCCCTCTCCAGCTTTCTGGAGCAGTAAGGAGATGCCATTTGGAGTTAAATCCATCTGGCTGCCCCCACAGCAGTGCTGGGCCCTTGTGGGTCCTGGGCACAGCAGTGCCAACACTCTTGCCCTCTCTGAGCAGCTGTGGCTGCTGAAAGCAGTTCCAGTGCTCTGTGGGGCTGAGCCAGCCCTGCCCAGCCCCACTGGCTGTGACCCTGTGGGCTCCCAGCCCTGCCTGTCCTGGGGTCCCTTTGGGGGAGCTCTCAGGTGACACCATGCTGCTGTCACCCCTGAGCCCACAGCCAGGGACCAAACCCTCTGTGTGGCACTGTTAAATGAGCTTTAACGTGAAACTTCACAGAATTCCAGAATCACTGAGATTGGAAAAGCCCTCCCAGCCCACAGAGCCCACCCTGTGCCTACCTTATCCCCCAGCCCAGAGCTCTGAGTGCCACATCCAGTCCTGCCTTGGGCACCTCCAGGGCTGGGCACTCCAACCCTCCCTGGGCAGCCCCTTCCAAGGCCTGACCACCCTTTCCATGGAGAAATTCCTCCTGCTGTCCCAAACCTCTATGATTTAGCATTACTCTGCAGTGTGTGAATGCATAACCATCCCAGAACTTCCTATTTATCCACAATTAAGACATTGTGCAGTGAAACCTGCCTTACTGCCAGCCCTGCCCCAAGGGCTGTGTGCCTGCAGTCCCCAGGGCAGAGAGCTCTGAAATCAGGGAATGTCTTCATTTTCCCTGCTTTTAAAGGTCCCATTTGGAGGGCTTTGTAGTTGCACAGACTGGGAAATCAGGGGCTTTAATTGGGTGGTGGAAGTGAGGGGATTTTCTTCAGTGACATGTTTTGGGGTGTGTTACTTGATGAAAAATCCCAGTTACATGCAGAGCTCTTAATAGAAATGGAACCCTGGTTGCCACTGGCTTGGGAAGGCCTGTGTCCATTTATTTAAGGGGAATTATGAATAGTGTCAGGTATTGAAATCCTAATGAAGAATTTCTCTTCTTCTATTTAAGCATCCTTGAGTAAAACAGCCCTAGTGGTTTTTCTATAAATACTGGAATTGGTGTGAGGGAGCTGCTTTTACCTGCACGAGGCAGTTGTTCAGTGGAGAATCAATTGAAAGAGCTGAAATAATCTTCAGGAAGGTTAATTCTTCTGCTTAGGAATCATTTAGAGTAGTTCTTTTAAACCAGAACCTGTTTTAGTCCATAATAAATGCTAAAGATAATTAAAGATGTCTGGCAAGGGATCCAGCCAATGGAACTGTAGCAGAAGGGCTGTGGCTTTGCTAATCTATAAAGAGAGTTGTATGTTAAAAAAATATACAAATTATCATTACTGATGTTATTTCTTTTTCCTGTCAAGCAAAGCCTTTTGACTAAAATGCAAATTAGATTATCAGTGGGGCTGTCAAAAATAGCACTGGCTTGACAGCTAAATAGGGCTGAGTGAATATGAAGATCTCAGCTGTGATACCAGCCTGAAGGAAAGTCTGGGAAAATGGAGCTTATGGATTGTGGCAATTGCTATGGCTTGGGAAAGTGGCTCTTGTACAAACAGCAGCTTGGGGTGGGTTTAAAGACAGCAATTTATTTGAAAAAGCATCAAAAAGTAATTTTAGCAGTTCTCTCAGTAAATCAGAAAAAGCCTTGGGAATGAAGGTGAACAAAGAGGGAACTGTTGGACCTGGGGAGCTTCACTGCTCCTTTTCCTCAGCACAGCCATGAGACCTGCTGGGGAATGGGCTGTGGGGGGCCAAGGGGTGGACTGGTGGTTATTGGGAAGGTGGTCCTTGAAAGGAAATAGGAATTGAAAGGGCTGGAGGCTGAGCTGCCCACAGGAGAGGAGTTTGAGATGGGCATCCCGTGGTTGGTTCATGATGAGTGATGGGGATGTGTCCTCCTGTGGAGCAGGGAATGTTGTCCATCAGGCCAGGCTATTCCCTCATCCTGTCTGCAGCTCCCACTTGGAGAGGAGAAAGTCACAGGATCCTGAAATCCTGGAATGGTTTGGACTGGAGGGACTTTAAATCCGTCCCATCATGGACAGGGACACCTTCCACCAGCCCAGGGTGCTCCAACCTGGCCTTGGACACTTCCAGGGATCCAGGGGCAGCCACAGCTTCTCTGCCCACCCTGTGCCAGGGCCTGCCCACCCTCCCAGGGAAGGAATTCCTTCCCAATATCCCATCTGACTCCCTCTCCTTCAGTGTGAAACCATGACATTTAAAGCCACGATTCCACCTGCTTGACCAGAAATCCCTGTGAAAAATCCCACCATGTGAGTTCTGGGTAATTCACTTGAGTCCCAGGAACTGTGTGGTGACAGCAAAGGGCACTTTGCTCTCCAGGGACAGCACCCAGGGAATGGCTGGAGCTGGGGCAGGGCAGGCTCAGGGGGCATCTCAGCCAAAGGTTCTTCTTCCCCCAGAGGGTGGTGGGCACTGCCCAGGCTCCCCAGGGCACTGGGCACGGCCCCAAGGCTGCCAGAGCTGCAGGAGGGGTTGGATGATGCTCTGGGGCACAGGGGGTGACTCTTGGGGCTGGTCCTGGGCAGGGCTGAGGGTTGGGGGGGTCCCTTCCATTGAGGATATCCTGTGACATTGCAGGTGTTTCTGTGACTTTGTGCCCCAGAACTCACCAGGGTTGTCCCTCAATCNTCCCTTCCATTCAGGATATCCTGTGACATTCCAGGTGTTTCTGTGCCTTTGTGCCCCAGAACTGACCAGGGTTGTCCCTCAATCCCCTTTCTCTCCTTCCCCCCTCAGATCCGACCCCACATCGCCACCCTGCGCAAATACACCTACGGCAAACACATCCTGGCCAAGCTGGAGAAGTACTACATGAAGAACGGGGTGGACCTGGGGCCCATCTGTGGCCCCCCCAACGGCATCATCTGAGGGGGCCCCTCTGGAGCCTCCCCGGCCCCCCCAACAGCGCCCACCAGAACCCCAGGTCTCACTCAAACCACCTCGGAGGGTTGCGAAACAACAACAACAACAGAAGACAAAAAAAAAAGACAAAAAAAAAAGACACAAACAGAAAAGCCTTTGTAAATTTCTTTAATTTTATTATGCATAACATGTACTAATTATTTTTTTTAATTAACTAATTGCCCTGCTGTTTTACTGGTGTATAGAATACTTGTACATAGGTCTCAGATGTACATGGAAGGCCACATTTTTTGTTCACTGTTGTATCTATATTCCAAATGTGGAAACTTTCAGGGTGGTTGGTTTGAAGACAACAAATGAAAAAAACACAAACCTGTTTTTAATTCATCTGCCAAACACACGTTTGGTTCCTTTTTTTCTCCTTTTAGTGAAAAATCAGCCCGAAGTTTGAATTTCAGTTAAATGACCCCGTGCATTTAACGCTGTTTATAAATACTAAAAAGGAAAACATTCAACTTGAAGCTTCGGTTTTAAAGAGAAAAAACAATAAGGAAAATTCAGGTTTTGAACCTTTTTAACTGCTTTCTTTTTGTTTTTATTTTATTTGTGAGGATGACACGCTGAAGGAGGGAGCTTAGCTGGCATTTTTGGGGGAGAAAACACCCAGAGAAGATTTTAAAGTGGGGGGTGGGGGTACCTT
The DNA here is from genome assembly GCA_013396655.1 of Campylorhamphus procurvoides. Taxonomy (NCBI): domain Eukaryota; kingdom Metazoa; phylum Chordata; class Aves; order Passeriformes; family Dendrocolaptidae; genus Campylorhamphus; species Campylorhamphus procurvoides. The sequence continues at coordinate 599,266 of WBMV01006663.1, read as the reverse complement.
TTTACTGCCTCCTCTGGTCTGTTCACCTGGAGAGACACCATTTGATTATTTAGCATGAGGAAAAACAAAAACCCAACTCGGCTTTGGTCTTGCTTCTATAAATATATAGTGTATACTTGGTGTAGACTTTACATATATAAAAATTTGTAGTATTTTCTTGTTTTGATGTCTGATCTGTATCTATAATGTACCCTAGTAGTGGAACATACTTCTGACTGTACAATTGTACATTTGTAAACCTCTGTAATGTAAATGTGGAGAAGTTTGAATCGACATAAACCCGTTTTTTGGTAAGAAAACAAAAAAAAAAAGAATTAGCAAAACCTGTGCATTTCAGTGTATATTCACACCTTTTATGGTCGTAGCATATAGTGTTGTATATTGTAAATTGTAATTTCAACCAGAAGTAAATTTTTTCTTTTGAAGGAAATGTTCTCTTTATACAGCCTAGTTAATGTTTAAAAAAAAAGAAAGAAAAATAAATGCTTGGTTTTATTTGTCACCTAGTTGAACGGTAGCGATCCTTTCTAAATGTTCTACAAAACTGATTCAGTTCCAAATAGTGTTTTTTTGAATCTTACAAAGTAATGTTTTGCTTATTTTGTGACAGTAAGAAACAAAAAGTGCAAAAGTACAGCCCCCCCTAGTTTTCCTTACAATCAGAGTCCCTTTTCACCTTGTAAAGTGTGAATCACCTTCCCTTTTTGTACAGAAGATGAACTGTATTTTGCATTTTGTCTACTTGTAAGTGAATGTAACATACTGTCAATTTTCCTTGTTTGAATATAGAATTGTAACACTACACGGTGTACATTTACAGAGCCTTGTGTATATTTCCAATGAACTTTTTTGCAAGCACACTTGTAACCATATGTGTATAATTAACAAACCTGTGTATGCTTATGCCTGGGCGACTATTTTTTGTAACTCTTGTGTAGATTGTCTCTAAACAACGTGTGATCTTTATTTTGAAAAATACAGAACTTTGGAATCTGGCTCTGGCTCTCATGGAAGGTTTCATTGAAGTTTGCAGGTCCCTCCCATCCCTGCTCTGAGGGAGCAGGGGCAGCACCCAGGGAAGGGCTGGAGTTGTGCCAGGGGAGGGTCAGGCTGAATTTTAGGGAATTCTTCCCCCAGAGGGTGGTGGGCACTGCCCAGGCTCCCCAGGGCACGTGGATGGNGGGCTGGTGGGAGGTGTCCCTGCCCATGGCAGGGCATGGAATGAGATGATCTTTAAGGTCCTTCCCAACCCAAACCAGTCTGGGATTCTGTGTAAATCACAAGCAGAGTGACCACAAACCCATCACCACCTCCCACTATTTCCATCCCTCCTCTTGGGGTCTGGGATTTGTAGGAGCTCACACAAACTTGAAGCACCTTTGGCCTCCCTCCTCTGGCAGCAGGTTGGGAGTGACCATCCACTGAGTGTTCCTTGGCCATTCCAAGCACAGCAGCTCCTGCAGGAAGGGACAAGGAATGCCTTTCCCTGGTCCTTTACATCTCCTTGTGGGTTTTTTTTGCTGTTTTCATCCTCCTATCCCTCCTGCCCTCTGTGCGGGATGGGCTTGATGGTCCACGTAGCTGGTGTTTGATGGTTCTGCTGCCCAGGTGATGTCCTGATGTCCTTTATTCCCCAAATTCCCTGTCTCAGTGAAGCTCCGGCTCTGCATTTCATTCCCTGTGTAAACAGAACCCCCAAAATTGGCTTTCCCACAAGTCTTCCCCCATTTTCAGCATCCAGGACCATCCCTGTCCTTGTGCTGCACTTGGGTGGCTGGATTTAAAAACCTTTTCCAGAGGCTCCTCAGAACTGTTTGGGGAATCCCAGTGAGTCTGAGCACTTGTACAAAGAGGGGGAACACGTGGCCAGTGGATGGAGGGGAAGAAACTTTCCTTTTTACAAGAAATGACTTATTTTGGCTTGGTGCATGGAAATGTTTGATTTTGGAGCGTGACCCTTCCCACGGTCCCAGCCCCAACCCTGTGACCCCACACTGGGATTAGTCTGTTCTCACCCTGTTGCTGTTAAAGTCAACAAGAACTTATTTGGGCTTTGACACCGTTTCTGCCCCGGGTTTGAAGCCAAACTGTGTCCAGCATCAACCCCTGAGCCACAAAGGTCGTGAGCACTTGTGCTTTGAGGGGTCTTTGAGCTCCTGGAGGGTCTTAGAGCTCCTCTCCATCTCAGTTTTTGGGGTGGGGCCTGTGGAGCTCAGCCAGCAGCAGCCTGGCTGTGGATTTGGGGAAGAATGTGGTGAAAACAAGGGATATAAATCTATTATTTAAAGTATAATTTAGCACTGAGTGTGTCTCAGGTGGGAGGTTGGAGAGCAAGGTGAATCTGTCCAGGCTCTTTGTTCCTTCCCCCTGATACCCACAGGTCTGGGATCAGCCCTGGGCACCCTCCCCACTCCAGCAGTGCCTGCAGGGGTGTTGGACTGGGACAACCTCAGCCAGGATCCATCCCATCAACCGGGGGTCATCACCTTAGAGAGGTCCATCACATCAGCTGGGACCCATGAAAACCCCCGGGATCCACCAAAATCCCCGGGATCCATCAAAACACCCAGGATCCATCCCATCAGCCAGGATCCATTAAACACCCAGGATCTGTTAAAACACCCGGGATCCACCCCATCAGCCGGGACCCATCCCATCAGGTGGGGTCCACCACACCATCCAGGATCCATTGTAACACCCAGGATCCATCACATCCACCAGGCTCCCTTAAACCCCCCGGGATCCATCAAAACCCCTGGGATCCATCCTATGAGCCAGGATCCATCCTATAAACCGGGATCCATCCCACCAGCCCAGGTCCATCGTGACACCCGGGTCCCTTCACCCCGACCGGGATGCCCCACAGTCCTCCTGACCCGAGGGACCCCCGAGCTCCCGCTGCCACCGCGGGCTCGCCGGGGACAAGGACCGGGAGGGTACAAGGACCGGGAGGGCACAAGGACCCGGTGGGCACAAAGACTGGGAGGGGACAAGGACCCGGTGGCAGCGCCCCCCGCCCCCTCCAAGCCCCCCGCCCCTCGCCCGGGGCCACCCCTGGGTGGGGACCCCCGGTGGGACCCGCAGGGACCCCGCTCCCTCCGGCCGGTCCCTGCAGGGGT
>WBMV01006663.1:546349-592843 GCA_013396655.1 Campylorhamphus procurvoides | reverse complement strand
GTGGGGAGGGGGCCGTGGGGAGGGGGCTGCGAGCGGCTGCCGTTTGAAGGTCGTAGGGAAAGACGCCTTAAAAACGCGCCCTGCCCTGCGAGAGGGGAGAGGGAGGAGACCCCCTCCTGCTGCTCGGGAGGGACCGGAGGGGTTTGCCCCCCCAGCTCCCCCTCCCCTTTTCATCCCCGGCCCCTGCAGGGGTGGTGGGGGCAGATCGAGCCCTGTCCGTGCAGGCAGCGCCGGCTTTTCCCAGCGCCGGGAGAGGGTTCCATGTGGTCGGAGGAAAAGGGTCTGAGCTTCCTCGTGGCACTTCCAGAACTGCTGCTCCCCATCCACATGCTCCGGCTGGGAGACCTTCCATGGGAGCCATCCAGCCCCGCCTGCACCCTGCCCTGCCTGCTCCCTGCCTGCTCCCTGCCTGCACCCAGCCCTGCCTGCTCCCTGCCCTGTCCTGCCCTTGCTGGAGCATTTGGGGGACCAGTTTTTTGGGTGATGTTCTACAGGAGGGATCCTCCTGCAGCCAGAAGATGCTTTTTCCACACAACCACCACAGCCCGGGAGGAGTGGGAGAGCGGAGTGGGGAGGAAGGCTGCCTCCTCCTCCTCTTTCAGAGAGAGGAAGCAGTCCCAGGGCCTGGCTGTTGCATTAAATAACCCCGAGCTCATCCCTGTCCTCCTGGGGGTCTGGTTTGCTGCCCCCCCTGTTTCTGTGTGAGGGGTGTTCCCGACAGAGCTGCTCCCCTCTGGAATAGAGATCCAACTTCAGTGTTCCCAAGGAGGCTGCTGTGGAGGGCACAGGACACTCATCTCATACCTCTGGCAAACCCCCGTGGCTGCTGCATCCAAGGGCATTTTTATTAAGCCCAGTATTGCCTTTTCTATTTCTCTGCCAACACCTCCCCTCCATCGCTGGGTGCCCGCGCTGGCGAGAGGTGAGTGTGGCTGTGCCGGTTTCTCCAGCACCCCTGGCGGGGGTGGGGTTGGCTCTGTGGGTCCTTGTTCCTCCCCAAAGGAGCTTTTCTCCTTCCCACTTTGGGGAGTTGCAGTTGTGTTTGCTGAGGATATTGAGGCAGGAGGGGCTGTGGGCTTGGTCAGTGCCAGGATGGGAGGTGGTGGAACGAGGGATGCTCCTGTGTGCCCGAGGGGTGGAGGGGGCTGCTGTCTCCCACCTGGATGGGGTCAAGGCCTCTCCTCTCTCCTTCTCCTCCCTGAAGCTTTTAAAGAATTCCCTCTTATTGGACTAAGACTCGGCTTCTCCCTGGGGTCACCGGGGTGGGCAGCAATGACTTGGCACAGCTCTGGTACATGCCAGCCACTGCCACGGTGATGGATTTGGGGACCCAGGTGCAGGGGGCTGGGCAGCGCTGGCACAGCCCCACGCTGGGTCCTGGGCCCTGCCAGGGAGTGGAGTTATTGAGTTTGCACTGCAGAGACAGGATGAGGAACTCCAGCTCTGCTGGCACTGAGACTGGGAGCTCCCCTGGGATGAGAATGTCCCTGTCCCCATCCCAGGGAACTGAGGAGGGATGAACGTGAAAGCTCCCTGGGATGAGAATGTCCCTGTCCCCATCCCAGGGAACTGAGGAGCGATGAGCAACTCCCTGACCCCATCCCAGGGAATTGAGGAGGGATGAGCCTGGGAGCTCCCTGGGATGAGCATGTCCCTGTCCCCATCCCAGGGAACTGAGGAGCGATGAGCAACTCCCTGACCCCATCCCAGGGAATTGAGGAGGGATGAGCCTGGGAGCTCCCTGGGATGAGCATCTCCCTGTCCCCATCCCAGGGAACTGAGGAGGGATGAACCTGGAAGCTCCCTGGGATGATCATGTCCCTGTCCCCACCCCAGGGAACTGAGGAGGGATGAGCCTGGGAGCTCCCTGGGATGAGCATCTCCCTGTCCCCACCCCAGGGAACTGAGGAGGGATGAGCCTGGGAGCTCCCTGGGATGATCATGTCCCTGTCCCCACCCCAGGGAACTGAGGAGGGATGAGCCTGGGAGCTCCCTGGGATGATCATGTCCCTGTCCCCATTCCAGGGAACTGAGGAGGGATGAGCCTCTGAGCTCCCCTGGGATGATCATGTCCCTGTCCCCACCCTAAGGAAGCAGAGAGGGACAGAGGGACGGCACTGCAGCCTCGGCACAGGGACCTGGTGTTGCTGGAGCGTCACAAACTGTACCGAGTCTCCCGGGACTCAGCGCTTCCCTTTGATGTCCCGGTGTTTGTGATCCCTCCTGGCCCCGGGTTTGGGGCAGCTGGGATGAATCCCGCTGGGATTGGCCCCTGTAACCCTTGGTGTGCCTCTGTGGGGCAGGGGCTGCCTCTGCTGGTGGGATCCCGTGCTGGCAGTGGGTTTTCCCAACAGTGTCATGGGCAGGTTTGGTTTGGGCTGGGATTCCCCAAGGCTGTAAAACCCATGAGCTCACCCTGCCCATCCCTGGTCCTGCCTCATCCCTTTGGAGCTGGGTACAGACCACTGTGAGACAGGACAAGGGAGACCCCGGCAGGAGCTCTTGCATCAGCCGTGCCCATGATGGGGGTGAGCTCAACCCCTTATTAGACACCTGAGAATCCAAGAGTGGGCTGTTCTCTGTGCTGCTGGGAGAGCTGGCTGCTCCCCACCCTTCAGGCCCCACACAGGCGGGGGGAATTGCTTCTTCCCCCTCCTCTTCCTCCTCCTCCCTGCAGGGCCTTGGTGGGCAGTGGGGTGCTGGCAGCTGAGTGGCATCTGGGACTGTTGGGGACAGAGGGGGCAGGACAGGCAGATCTGCTCACTGCTCGCAGTAATTAGCGTGCTAATGAGCTTTAATGAGCGAGAAGGGAGCTGTGGGTGATGCCAGCCCCATGTGCCACCCCCCTGCCCAGGGTCCTGAGCCCCTGGGTGCAGGGTCAGGATGCTTTGTCACGGCCACGGCTGTTGTCCCAGCCCGAGCTTAGGGATCAACTCATCACCTTAATTACTGAGAGCATTGATTAGCTGTGACCTTTGCACAGGTCCTGGAGCAATGCCTGGGATGGCTCCAGGGCTGGCCTTGTCCTGCTCCTCCTTGCAGGATATGGGGGAGATGCTCTGGGTTCAGTCTCAGAGTGTGTTCCTGGGGGGCCCTCCCGGTGAGTGTCACTGTGGAACAGCATCCCTTGCTCCTTGCAATGCCTTAAAATCCACCCCTGGCTCCGTCTGGAGGGATAATGAGGACCAGAGGATGCAGAAATGCCCCCTGGCCCTGTAGAGGTTTGGGGTGAAGCACCCACTGCCCTGCAGAGGATTTGGGGATGTTCAGCACCTCCCACAGCTCCCACTGGTACTGCCACGAGGGGTTGGGGGTTCCCAGGACACCTCTGTTCCCAGGATGCTTTCCAGTGGTCTGGGCTCAGCAGCTGCCCCGTGTCCAGCCTGGCATTGGGACCACGGGAGGTTTTTGGGTGCTCTGGGGTCACTGTGAGGTGTAATGAGTTTGCCAGGACTCAGCCTGGCTCTCAGGGGGTGGATTTGAGCTCCCTGGTGTGAGCTGGGGTAACCTGGGGTTCCCTGTTTGTAGGGACAGCCCAGCTCTCCTGGCCCAGCCAAACTCAATCCTCAGCTCCCTCCTCTTTCTGGGAGAAACTGTGATTTAAAACTATCTAAATAAATAAACAAAAGGATCCCAGAGGCTGTGAAGGGGTGCAGCGTCCTTTGGCACCTCCTGTCCCTGCCTGTGCATGGTGTGGGAGAAGAGTCAAGTCCCCAGGTGTCCCCAAGGCTCCTTTTCCTCTCGGAAGGGCGACAGGAGCTGTGTGGCCGCCCTGGGAGACGGGAGCCAGGCGTGGGGAATGCCCAGCCCGGGGACGTGAGCCGGGTACCAAACCCTGCCGGCTGCTGGCTGGGGGCACCGAGCCCAGCAGGGCCCTGGGAGCCGGGAGCCCTTCCCCTCCCGAGCCTCCAGAGGCTGGAAAACAGCTCCAGGTGGGGGCATTAATGCTGTCCCCATGTCCTTGTCCCACGGAGCTTTCCCTGTGCTCGCAGCCGGGTCCGATCCTTGCTCCCTGTGTGGCTCTGGGTGTGCTTTTTGCTGCTCTTCTGCTGCTGGCTGCACAAACCCGACCCTCAGCACCTCTGCAATCCCAGGGGCGCAGTGATTTGGGGGGAGAAACCCCCTTCAACATGTGGTTTGGCATCTCCTGGCATCAGTGGGCGATGTGGTCCTTGGCATCCCGGGATCCCTCTGCATCCTCCCCACGGCTCCTTTGGCTCAGGAGCCCGAGGAGCTGCTGGAGAAGGATTTATCCTCCAAAACAGGTGATGCTGCTGAGCCTCTCCCAGGCAGGAAGGGGATGTGCCTCTGTTTTCCACTGTTTTCATCTGTTTTCCTCTGTTTTCCTCCGTTTTCCTCTGTTTTCCACTCTTTCCCACCCCGCCCGTGCCATCCCGGCCGGAGCTGCCGGTCCCTCCCCGGCGTGGCCCTGGGTACGGTGTGCGGAGGGAGGAGCAGAGGCTTCCCCAGCTTTTCCAGCCTCACTTTGTGCTTTTCCCCGTCCCCTCGATGCTTTCTGGAGGGAGGGGGAATCTTTGCCATGGGGAGTGCCCGGCGCTCCTTCCCTCCGTGCCTGGCTCCGGTGGGAGGAGGTGGGGTGGAACAGAGAGCTTTTTGTGGCCACACATCCATCTTTCCCACTTAATTAATTTGACATTTAAGCTTGAGTTTCTCGTGCAAAGCTCCCGAGCGTTTCGGCGACCTTCACGAGCAAAGCCTCCCCCATCCGCGGTGTGTCCAGCCCATGGAGCTGCTGGAAGTCCTGGAAGTCAGGGCAGGAGGGAAGGATGTGGCCGGATCCGGGCAGAGGCAGCTCCTGGCACTGCCAAACCGGGTGTGGGTGCAGCATCTGCCCCCCAAACCGTGTGTTTTGGGGTCGTCTTGTGGTCGAGCAGGAATGGGATTGGACCTGGTGTTGTGTAGGTGGCACAGGGATGCTCCTTTTGGCTGCTGGGGAGGTGAAAACGTTTCTAGAGGTGGTTCTTTCAAGGCTTTTGGTTAAAAATGACTCAGAAAGTGAATTGTGGTCCNCCAGCCCCATGTGCCACCCCCCTGCCCAGGGTCCTGAGCCCCTGGGTGCAGGGTCAGGATGCTTTGTCACGGCCACGGCTGTTGTCCCAGCCCGAGCTTAGGGATCAACTCATCACCTTAATTACTGAGAGCATTGATTAGCTGTGACCTTTGCACAGGTCCTGGAGCAATGCCTGGGATGGCTCCAGGGCTGGCCTTGTCCTGCTCCTCCTTGCAGGATATGGGGGAGATGCTCTGGGTTCAGTCTCAGAGTGTGTTCCTGGGGGGCCCTCCCGGTGAGTGTCACTGTGGAACAGCATCCCTTGCTCCTTGCAATGCCTTAAAATCCACCCCTGGCTCCGTCTGGAGGGATAATGAGGACCAGAGGATGCAGAAATGCCCCCTGGCCCTGTAGAGGTTTGGGGTGAAGCACCCACTGCCCTGCAGAGGATTTGGGGATGTTCAGCACCTCCCACAGCTCCCACTGGTACTGCCACGAGGGGTTGGGGGTTCCCAGGACACCTCTGTTCCCAGGATGCTTTCCAGTGGTCTGGGCTCAGCAGCTGCCCCGTGTCCAGCCTGGCATTGGGACCACGGGAGGTTTTTGGGTGCTCTGGGGTCACTGTGAGGTGTAATGAGTTTGCCAGGACTCAGCCTGGCTCTCAGGGGGGATTTGAGCTCCCTGGTGTGAGCTGGGGTAACCTGGGGTTCCCTGTTTGTAGGGACAGCCCAGCTCTCCTGGCCCAGCCAAACTCAATCCTCAGCTCCCTCCTCTTTCTGGGAGAAACTGTGATTTAAAACTATCTAAATAAATAAACAAAAGGATCCCAGAGGCTGTGAAGGGGTGCAGCGTCCTTTGGCACCTCCTGTCCCTGCCTGTGCATGGTGTGGGAGAAGAGTCAAGTCCCCAGGTGTCCCCAAGGCTCCTTTTCCTCTCGGAAGGGCGACAGGAGCTGTGTGGCCGCCCTGGGAGACGGGAGCCAGGCGTGGGGAATGCCCAGCCCGGGGACGTGAGCCGGGTACCAAACCCTGCCGGCTGCTGGCTGGGGGCACCGAGCCCAGCAGGGCCCTGGGAGCCGGGAGCCCTTCCCCTCCCGAGCCTCCAGAGGCTGGAAAACAGCTCCAGGTGGGGGCATTAATGCTGTCCCCATGTCCTTGTCCCACGGAGCTTTCCCTGTGCTCGCAGCCGGGTCCGATCCTTGCTCCCTGTGTGGCTCTGGGTGTGCTTTTTGCTGCTCTTCTGCTGCTGGCTGCACAAACCCGACCCTCAGCACCTCTGCAATCCCAGGGGCGCAGTGATTTGGGGGGAGAAACCCCCTTCAACATGTGGTTTGGCATCTCCTGGCATCAGTGGGCGATGTGGTCCTTGGCATCCCGGGATCCCTCTGCATCCTCCCCACGGCTCCTTTGGCTCAGGAGCCCGAGGAGCTGCTGGAGAAGGATTTATCCTCCAAAACAGGTGATGCTGCTGAGCCTCTCCCAGGCAGGAAGGGGATGGGCCTCTGTTTTCCACTGTTTGCCTCTGTTTTCCCTCTGTTTTCCACTGTTTTCCACTCTTTCCCACCCCGCCCGGAGCTGCCGGTCCCTCCCCGGCGTGGCCCTGGGTACGGTGTGCGGAGGGAGGAGCAGAGGCTTCCCCAGCTTTTCCAGCCTCGCTTTGTGCTTTTCCCCGTCCCCTCGATGCTTTCTGGAGGGAGGGGCAATCTTTGCCATGGGGAGTGCCCGGCGATCCTTCCCTCCGTGCCTGGCTCCGGTGGGAGCGGAGGTGGGAGGAGGGGGGGGGGAACAGAGAGCTTTTTGTGGCCACACATCCATCTTTCCCACTTAATTAATTTGACATTTAAGCTTGAGTTTCTCGTGCAAAGCTCCCGAGCGTTTCGGCGACCTTCACGAGCAAAGCCTCCCCCATCCGCGGTGTGTCCAGCCCATGGAGCTGCTGGAAGTCCTGGAAGTCAGGGCAGGAGGGAAGGACGTGGCCGGATCCGGGCAGAGGCAGCTCCTGGCACTGCCAAGCTGGGTGTGGGTGCAGCATCTGCCCCCCAAACCGTGTGTTTTGGGGTCATCTTGTGGTCGAGCAGGAATGGGATTGGACCTGGCGTTGTGTGGGTGGCACAGGGATGCTCCTTTTGGCTGCTGGGGAGGTGAAAACGTTTCTAGAGGTGGTTCTTTCAAGGCTTTTGGTTAAAAATGACTCAGAAAGTGAATTGTGGTCCTGGTTAAACTGATCTTTAACCCAGTGCCTGCACTGTATGGAGGGACTGGGGGGACCAGTGATGGGCACTGCTGGAGTCCCCACCTGGAGGGATGTTCCTCCAACCTCACAGCCCTTTTTCCACCCCAGCATCCCAGAAGAGGCAATTCCAGCTCCCTCCAGGCTGGACTGGGCTGTTCCCTCTGCCCCAGCCCAGACAGAGCCCGTGTGTGTGTTTACATCTCTGCGGCCACGATGTGAAGCATCTCCCTCCCTCAGAACAGCTTGGCCACGGCTCAAACTATTTATTTCGAGATAAAAATAACAGCAGCAACCTCAGGGCTGCTGCTTCTTCCCCGGCTGATGGCAAAACAAGGATTATTTTAGCGAGAAAGGGGGGAAAAACTTCATTGTGGGGGAGCTGGGCACGAGTCCCCACGAGTGAAACCCCAAAAACCTGAGCTGGGGAGGGGGAGGCAGGAGCTGGAGAGCAGCGTCATCTCTCAGGCAGCACGGGGCACAACTTGTTGGCAAAACAGTTTGTTTGCCAAAAAATGCTGTTTTCTGGAGGAGGAGGAGGAGGGGAATGAAGCTGTTTCATGAGCCGCGTTGGTCGGGCTGAAAGGCTGCTGAGAGAGGGGGCTGGTGCCGGGTTTGGGGGGGGTTGGAAGTGATGCTCGTGTGGCAAATGTCAGAAATATAACACAGCGCTGCGTTTTGGGGGAAGAGAGTGGGAGTTTGGGTCCAAACTCAGCATTTAACAACAAATAAATCTTATTTATGCCGTATTTTTCGCAAGTTAAGCTGTAACTGAGCACAAAGTGCCTGTGTTTGTCTCCCTTCGCAGAGCCCTTTTCCCTGCAGAGGCAGCGGGTGCTGCTGGCTCGGAGCACAGGAACAGATTTACCACCCCAAACCAGGTGTCACCCCACCATTTCCAGGTTATTTAAGGCCAGTTTGGGCCCCTCGGGCTCCTCACAACTTTTCCAAGAGCTGCCTGTCCTGGGGATGGCTCTTGTGTCCCTGGGGGCCCTCTCCGTGTGCTCCAGAAAGATCAGCTGGAGAAAGCTGCAAGAATACAATTTTTTTGCCCGTTTTGGAGGCTTTTTGGTGAGTGGCATCACCCAACCTTTGCTTTCCCCTTTCCCATGTGGCACCCACAGCTGAGGGTGCCGTGGGAATGTCCTGCCCTGGGGTGAGGGTGGCCAGGCCCAGTGTCACAGGAGGTGGCACTTCGGGGACCATCAGCTGCCCCAGAGCTTTGGCTCCAGCCCAGTGGAAACTCCCGGCACTGCCAGGGATTTGTGGATGGAATGGGGTGATTTTGGGCAGCTTTATCCCACCCTGCAGGCTGCTCTGAGTGCGAAGTTCCCTTTTTTGGAGGCAGTGGCTATGACTTTGGGTCTCGGTTGGTGTCACCTCTGCCTTTGTCACCTCTTCCTCCTCCAGGGTGAATAGTGCAGGATGGGGACTCCTCTCCTCCTGAGGCCTGATGAGCTCAGTGCACCCCAGCCCAGGCAATGTGCGACCTGGGGCACCCACTCGTGCTCCCGTGGCACTAATGAGTGCTAATTAAGCGCTAATTAGCCCCCAGTGGTTGCAGGTCAGTGCCCTGCCAGCGTGCCTGGCCGTGCCCTGTGTGTTGCCCGTGCAAAGGATGATTACAAACATCCCGTGCAAACCGGGGGAGGGGTCCTGGCATTAATTACTCTGCTGTTAATTAGCCTGGTGTTAATTAGCGAGTGTGCTGGTGGGGATATGGGGGTGCTGGGCATCCATCAGGGACGATATATGGTCCTGTGCTGGGTTTCTTGGCCATGGGGCTTCATCATCCCACCCGGCTCCCTGGGATTTGGGAATTGCATCCAGCCGGGACAGCCAGGTGGGCAGGAGCCAGGTGGGACACAGCACCCAGCCTGGGGGATGCCACATGCCCAGAGCTGCCTGCCAGGGTTTGTTTGCCCTGGCACTGAAAGGAGCTGTTTGTCCCCATTTATCAGGGAATAACTGGTTTGGTGGGATCTGCTCATTAACCCTTGGCAAACCCTTGACAATTAGAATGGGGTGGGGGGAGGGAAGGGGGGACAACCTGGCTGGATCCTGGGGTGGCCCTGTGGCACCTCCTGCAGCCTTGGGGGCTCCCCACTGGGCAGGACCCTCTGGATTTTGGGGTGCTTTGAGCCACATCCCTCAGTGCTGTAATGGGGGTGATGCAGCTGCTTCTCCCTCTTTGCCCCCCTGCCTTTAATTGGGGTTAATTAACACTTGCTCCCCCGAATTGGGGTGCTGGCCCTCTCCGTGCCCAGGACCTGGCCGTGTGGGTCACACTGTCCCCAAATGTCCCACCAGAGATGTCCTTAAAGCCACTGTTGGTGTGTATGGAAGTGGGGAGATGCTCCTTGTGCTGGTGGGATCATTGCAGCCTTCTCTCTCTGGGATGGGAAGAGGTCCTGGCTGTGGAACATCCTGAATCCCATCCTGAATCCCTTTATCTTCCATGGCAAGAGCTCTTCAAACACCCAGGGAAAGGCTGGAAGAGGAGGAGGAGGTTGGGAGGGAAGGCTCTTGCTGCTGTGGAGGAACACAGAGGGATTGTGTGGGCAGGGATTGCCTGGGGCATCATCCCTGGCAGGGATATCCCTAAATCCACAGGGACATCACCCCTGACCCCAGAGGAAGTTGGAATTCCAGGCTGTAAAGGGAAGGCAGCAGGAGGGAGTGGCTGGGGCTGCAGGAAGCAAGAGCTCCTTGTCCTGTCTCCCTCCTGCCAAAAGGTGGAGAGTTTGGGTGTAAACAGTGACTTTTGGGGGCTCCCTCCCAGCCCTGGAGCACTTGGGATCTGTGCTGGGAAAGAACAGCCCTGTGGGCTCTTCTGTTTAGACTCCAACACCAGGTTGGGTAAAAAGTGTTTTATTTCTGTGGATTTTTTGGTGTTGTTTGCTTTCCCTGAGGTGCTTTTTGGCTGCTGGTCCCACCAGCCTGGTGTGAGACTGAGGGTCTGTCTGGGATCATCTGGCAAAGCATCCAGTGGTGTGGAAAAGAGTCCCAGGGACCCAAGTGTAGGGATTTTCCCTCTGATCCAGCCCAACCTCCAGGCCGATTCCCTCCAGCATCCCAATGCTGTAACCCCTGGATAAATGACATTACTAAGCTCTTGCCACCAACTTCATGCTGCTGGTGATGCCAGGACAGGGAGGGGAGCAGGATTGGGGTGCAGAGCCCCCCTTTCCCAGCCTTCCCCCATCCCTGCCTGCATCTCCCATCCCAGGAAAGAGCTGCTGGCCATGGGCAGCCAGGAATCCCCTTCCCCAGCCCTCTCACCCCTTCATTCCCTTCCTGCAGCCAGAGTGTTTTCCCTGATGGGTGTATGAAATCAGGAGGTGAGAAGGCCAAGCAGGAGTGGGAGAGGAGCTGGGTTGGACACAGAGGGTTGTGGAAAAGGGACCGTTTCGTCCCTCCTGCTGCACTTTGGATGCTCCAAGCAGACAAGGGGCCACATGGGGTGAATTTCCCCCACCCTGGGAAAATGCTCCTGCTGAAATGTGTTGTGTGCCTGGGTTTTTTGGGAAGGAGCCACAGACCAACAGCGAGGCTATTCCTGAGCCTCTCAGCTCTGCACCTCTTCCACTTTGTCTGGGTTTGGCCTTAAAACTCCAAATCTCTCCCCAAAACAGCCATCAGGTGAGATTCCCACGTGTTTTCTCCAGGGACCAGTGGGTTTGGGGCCAATCCTGGCTGCCAGGTGGGGGGATGTCACCCCACCACCCCCTCCCATCCCACAGGCACGGCCTGATCCTGCCTTTCCCAGTGCAATTCCAGCTGCTCCCAGCCAGCACACTCGGAGTTTGCTTCCAGCTATAAATATCTCGGAACGCAGCAAAGCCCCCAAAGGGTTTAGGCTCTATATATAGTTTTCTGCAGCAGAAAGACATATTGCATGGAGGCTGGGCAGTGGGATCTCCTTCTAGGAATGGAGGGAAGGAGAGGGCATCATGAGGAGGGGTGTGATGATGACTTTCCATGTGGATACAGGGCTGGATCATCTCCCCACAGCCCCTGTCCTTGTCCCATTGTGCCCTGGCAGCTGCTCCGCTCCAGGTCTCGCTCGTGTTGAGCCCCAGCAGAAGTTGCTGTCTGAGCGTGGAGGAAAAGGGACATAAAACATTTATAGCCCTTGAAAATCGTGGAGGAAATGTCTGTCTCTGTTAAAATAGCAGGAGCAATTAGAGGAGGAAAAAAAGAAGCAAAACCCAACAGCAGGGCTTGTGTGTTATCCCTGCTCTTTTCCAAGCACTTCCCGTCCTCAGCTCCCTCCCTTTGCTCCCCCATCCCGGAGCTCAGAGGGTGGGACAAGGTCTGGCCTCTTCCCATCCCAGGAGGACCAAACCAGTCTAGAAACCTGACCCTGTGGTTCTCCAAACACACTCAGACCTGAGGCTTGACTTAAAATGAAAGGGCACCGAGAAGTTAATTGGGTTCCTTCTGCTTTTGGGTGTTTGCAGCGAGGCCGGAGCGGGGTCGGCGCTTCCTGCCCGGCTCTGGTCGCTGTTAATTAGGAAAGCCCCAAACTTGAACTTCTCCAATGCCTTGAGCAGCTGGAGAGGGGTTTATCCTGTGTGGATGGGTCCTTCCCCCACCCAGAACGAGGATGGGGTGGGAGTGAGGGGAAGCAGGCGCTCCCAAACAGGCCAAATCCTGTGGATAAGGGGAATTTTGATGCTGCTTTGTTTGACCCGGTGTCTTCCAGAGGAAAAATTCCCTGTTTCTCCAGCAGGGCACAAGGGTCAGGCTCGCTTGCTCAAGCTTTGCACTTCCCTGCTGAAAAATCAATGATTTAATGGGTTTTCATATTTTTTTTTGCCTTTTGCAAAGGTTTTAACCTGGCTGAGGAGCAGAGCTGCTTCTCTGGGGGGAGAAGGAGGGGCAGGACCCACTGTGGTTGTGGTTTGGGGCTGGCATGGCTCGGAGCTTTTCCTGCTGCAGCGACTGGCACCGTGGCATTTCTCCTGAGCAAAGGTTTTGGGAACCAGGGCTTGCCTTGGCAAAGAGCTCCAGGGGTTTGCCCACCCCATCTGGGTGGCTCTGGGACCGAGCCCCTGGCACAGCTCAGACCTCGTGTGTGAGAAAGAGGAAAGAAAATGCCAGGAGGGGAAATCCGTGGAGGAAGAGCAGGTCTGGGTGAAGCAGCCAGGAGGGTGCTGGGCAGCTGAAATGGGTCATGCCCGTGCCAGAGGGAGGGAGGGGCCCTAGAAGGGCACATTTTCCCGGAGCTGATGGTGTAGGAAAGTGTTTGCTGAAGAAGAGAATAACTAACCTGGTATGAATGCAAGCTGACCTGTTTTGACTTGAAAACGAGGGGTCACTTGGTGTTTTGGGCTAATAAATGTCTTGGCTTTGTTGATTTTGCAACCATGTTCCTTCCTGATGGGATCACATCGGTTGTGAAACCCTCAGGAAAGTCCTCCTGGGCCGTGAAATCAAAACTTTGGGTCTGGTGCCTTCACCCCCTGGGCTGTGACAGCTTTTGGGGTCCTGTTTTCAAGCTTTGCCTCTGACTTGGGAGCTGGAAGTGCTTTTCCAAGCACAATCCCCCATCTTGTGGAGCTGGGGATTTGAGGAAAACCTGGTGTGTGGAGGGAGGTGGTCACTGCATGGAGAGGTTGTTCCTTGCTCTGAAACCTCTCCCTGGGGAGAGCATGGGGTGAAACAAGCCCTGTGGCTGCCAAGGAGTCCTGGTGCCCTGGGAGCCTGTTCCCCTGGGATGGAGTTCTCCCTGCTGGCTCTTTCCTCCTGCTCTGATGACTTTTGGGTTGTGGATGAGAAGAACTGTGGGGTTTGAAATGAAATGATGAGGCCAGAGCCTGGGTGGTGTTTCCCTGGGGATGCTGATGCCCATTCCCAGGAAGGGATGCTGGTGTGTGTCACAGTCCCCCACCTGCCCAGGGATGCTGGTACCTGTCCCCGTGGGGGGTTGCTGGTCCCCATTCCCATGTGGACATAATGATACCCATTCCCAGGAAGGGATGCTGGTACCTGTGCCCCCCTGGAGCTGCTGGAATGGTTGATGGTCCCCACAGGGCTGCTGGTGCCTGTCCCTGTACAGGATACCAGTACCCACCCCATGTGGAGATGCTGGTGTGTTTGGTGTTGTCCCTACAACTGACTCCCATCCCTATACAGGGATGCTGGAATGTCTGGTGGTGTACCCACAGGGATGCTGGAATATCTGCTGGTGTACCCACAGGGATATTGGAATATCTGGTGGGGTACCCACAGGGATGCTGGAATGTCTGGTGGGGTACCCACAGGGATATTGGAATATCTGGTGGTGTACCCACAGGGATACTGGTACCTCTGACAGCCCTGCCATGGGGATGCTGGTACCAGTCCCAAATCAGGGGTACTGCTATTTGACCACCCATCCTCAGAAGAAAGAGGCTTCTCTTCTTTTTTTCCCTCTCTGGCCAGACAGAACATTTTTCTCCTTCCTTCCGTCTCTTCCTCTCATGATTTCAGCCTTTTGGCACTAAAACAAACTACTCTGGATGGAAAAAGAGGCCTCAGGTGCAGTGAAACACCCTCCTCTTGCACTGGTAGTTTGTTCCTCCCCTGCTTCCAGGAGCTGCTGGAGGTGGTTTTGATTTCCCTCTACAACAATAAGTTTTTCTTCCACAGCGAGGCTGGAAATGCTGAACAGCTCTGAGCAAGTGACACAAAATGTGTCAGGAAGGGGCATTTCCACCACAAGGCTCAGGCTGGTTTAAATCTTTGCTTCTGTAGAAAAACAGAGCAGAAACCTCCTCCCCGCCTGGATTTTTGCTGAGGGAAACAACAGGTTGTGAAATCACTATTGGCATTTGTCCCCTCGGGGACTTCCCGGTGCCGTCCCCAATCCAGCCCTGCAGGTGGACGCTGCCAGATGCCTGGGAGTGGGAAGATGCTCAGCAGTGGGGGATGGTGGTGGGATTTTTTCATGTTTCCTTAATGGGAAAAGCCGTGTTCCTACAGAAACCGGTGGGTTGGCGTGGTCCTGGAGGGAAGGAGCATCCCAGAGGCACCGGTCAAAGCTCCTGGTTTTGTGCTCAGTGTCGCAAAAAAGGCTTGTCAAATGAAAGCCGGAGCGGCTTTGGAGCAGGTGGCCCTTCTTGAAAGAGCCGTGGGATGGGAGATGGGGCTGTGGGAACGGGGTCCTGAGCGAGCGTGTGATTCGAGCCGAGGGATGCTCCGAGCCCCCCGCTCCGCTCCCACCGGCGCTGGGAAACACGGGCGGCCGCCTCCTCCTCATCCCCCGGGGATGCTCTTGGGGCGTGGAACGCGGGGATGCCTCCAAAGCGGGGACTCCCAACCTATTTCTGCTCGTGGAGGAAGGGGCTGGGCTGGGCAGGGGGTTTCGCTGAGCCCGCTCAGCCCCCGAGCGTTCCCACGTCCCGCGGGGCCGCTGGAAAGTAGGTCGTGGCCGCTCCGTCCTACATATGGAAATCGGGGCTATTTCTGGCCACTTGTGGGACGGGCACAGCCCCTCCCGGCCCCTCGGCGCGGCCCTGCCCTGTGCCCACCTTCGGGATGGAGCTCTGGGATTGCCCCTCGGGGCAGCCGGGCAGGAGGAGGGAGGGGAAGCTCTGCCCTGCCCGTGGGGTGGGTGCTGAGTGCCCTGCTGTGGATCCCAGCCTGGCTCCCTGCCCTCATCCCAGCCTGTGGATCCCCCCCTTTCTCCCTGCCCTCATCCCACCCTGGCTCCCTACCCTCATCTCTGCCCTCATCCCAGCCTGTGGATCCCATCCCTGCCTCCCAGTGTTTGGGGGTTTAATCCTCATAGTGATAGGGCAGGAAAACCCTTTTCAAGCTTCATGTTCAAAGGCTGAATCTTGTCTGGATGGACTTGGAGTCCTCTCTCCATCCTCTCCTCCTCTCTCCATCCCATCCAGGGGCTGGATGTGGCACTCAATGCCATGGTCTGGGTGACAAGGTTGGACTTGATGATCTCAGAGCTCTTTTCCAGCCTCGGATTCTGTTCCCCTCCAGCACTTGCCCTTGAACCCAGGGCTGGATTACTCCAGTTAATCCCCCCCAGGCTGGAATCCCGATGAAAACTGTGGCACGTTTGCACTTGGCAGCTTCTTAATCAACACCCGCTTCCATTTCCATGACAACTCCGGGAAGGTGGGCAGGAACTCCCTCCTGTTGGACACACACGGGCTTGCAGACACCCTGTCCTACTGCTGGGGCTGCTGGTCAGCGAGAAAGGATTGGTTAGTCCTAATTAAATGCCAGAAGGAAAGGGAAAAGGGCTCCTTGGTTTTTTTTCAGCACCGTTTTGAGTCCTGCCTGTGGGAAGGGGGAGTTGGTGTTAATCTGCAGCTGCCTGCAAGAGGCTGTAATATATTCCTGATTAATTATTATTAGGAGGTTCATTAGCTGTGGCTCATCATGAGAACAGATTGGGAGGGGCGACGGGGCTCCAGTAACTGAGCTGTCACCGTTTAGGGGCAGGCAGGGGATGGATGTCACGAGTCAGCCCTTTCCCTGCCACTCAAACCCGGCATGAAGAGCATCCCCATCCACCTCTGGGTGTGATGTGTTTATGAGGAGAGGCTGAGGGAGCTGGGGGGGCTCAGCCTGGAGAAAAGAAGGCTCAGGGGGGACCTTCTGGCTCTGCAACCCCCTGACAGGAGGGGGGAGCTGGGTGTGGGTCAGGCTCTGCTCGCAGGGAACAGGGACAGGAGCAGAGGGAACCTCAAATTGCACCAGAGGAGGTTAAGTTGGGGATTAGGAAAAATTTCCTCATGGAAAAAGCCCTGGCACAGCTGGTGGAGTCACCATTCCTTGAGGTATTTAAAAAATGTGTAGATGTGGCACTTGGGGACACGGTTTGGTGGCGAGCACGGCAGCGCTGGGTTAATGGTTGGACCTGATGGGCTGAGGGGGTTTTTCCAGCATTAATGATTCCATGATTTAATTGCCATTTCGTGGGCTCTGTGGAGCCTGGATCTGGTGCCTTCTGCACCCTCAGAGTGGTACTGAGAGGGCTCCCTTGGCTGGGGGTGATGGCTTTGGGTGGGCTCCCTGCATCCCAGGAAGGAGGGAACTGGCAAAATTCCCTGAGTGCATCGGGAGCAGCTTCAGGATTTGGGTTCCCATGCATGGGATTGGTGGGATTTGCACAGAACACGCCAAAATTCGTTAAAGCAGAGGGGACCCCCCAGCTCGGTGTGTCCTGCTGCCCATCCTCACTGTGGGGGCAGGATGTGGCCCCTCCAGAGCCCCTTTTCCGTGTTACTACCCTGATGTGCTTGGAATTGCAGAGGAAATCCCTCTTACTGGTAACAGATTTTTGGGGAAAATTACCCTTAATAGTGACAATTCCTTGGGGGAAAAATCCCCCTTAATGGTGACAATTCCTTGGGGGAAAAATCCCCCTTAATGGTGACAATTCCTTGGGGAAAATCCCCCTTAATGGTGACAATTCCTTGGGGAAAATCCCCCTTAACGATGACAATTCCTTGGCTCCTGGAGCTCGGGGCTAGGGGGGTCTTGCAGCCCAGGGAGGACCATCTGTGACCCCCCAGTTATGGGATGGGGACACTGAGGCAGCAGCTGGGAGAGGGAGGAGCTGCTGGACAGGGAGGATTTAGGGGAAGGGGAAGGGTTTGTAGGGCTGGAGGATCATCCCTCTAAGAGACCCTCCCTCCAGCCCACCCCTCGGGGGCTCAGGGTTTCCCTCGCCACCTTAATGACCGCAATTAAGCCAATCCCGGCAAATGAAGTGGCGTTTAAAGAGCAAAATAAAATTAAAAACTCCCACAACTGCTTTCTGTGGTCGTTAAGAGGCTTTTTACTCCAGCAGCTGCCTCTCGTGTGGTTGCACTNTTGGAATTGCAGAGGAAATCCCTCTTACTGGTAACAGATTTTTGGGGAAAATTACCCTTAATAGTGACAATTCCTTGGGGGAAAAATCCCCCTTAATGGTGACAATTCCTTGGGGGAAAAATCCCCCTTAATGGTGACAATTCCTTGGGGAAAATCCCCCTTAATGGTGACAATTCCTTGGGGAAAATCCCCCTTAACGATGACAATTCCTTGGCTCCTGGAGCTCGGGGCTAGGGGGGTCTTGCAGCCCAGGGAGGACCATCTGTGACCCCCCAGTTATGGGATGGGGACACTGAGGCAGCAGCTGGGAGAGGGAGGAGCTGCTGGACAGGGAGGATTTAGGGGAAGGGGAAGGGTTTGTAGGGCTGGAGGATCATCCCTCTAAGAGACCCTCCCTCCAGCCCACCCCTCGGGGGCTCAGGGTTTCCCTCGCCACCTTAATGACCGCAATTAAGCCAATCCCGGCAAATGAAGTGGCGTTTAAAGAGCAAAATAAAATTAAAAACTCCCACAACTGCTTTCTGTGGTCGTTAAGAGGCTTTTTACTCCAGCAGCTGCCTCTCGTGTGGTTGCACTGGAGCATCCCCTGGCACGGTGACAGCCCCCTGGCTCCCTGGAGCCATCCCCAGCTCCAAGGGGGACTCCTTGGGGGGCTCCAGGTCTTTCCTTAGTCTCCTTAAGGGGGACAAAGTGGGTTGTGGTGCATCCAACCTGTGCCAGTATCACCCACAATGGGACAACTCCCTCCTTGGAGGTGTTCCCCGTGGGCAGAGCTGACATGGTGGTGGCTCCGTGCCCGTGGAAGGAGGTGACACAGTGGTGGCCTCATCCCATGGGGATTTCTGTCTCCTGACTCACCCTGGCTGCTCTGTCTGGCAAGGGCATCACATGCCCAAAAAGCAGAAGAGGTTTCAGCCTGGCTCGTGGTCCCTGGGATGTGTCCCCATGTCCCCAGATAACCGTGTGGAGCTGATCCCACCCTTGCCAAGCCTGAGTAAAACCTCCCGGGAAAAAGGGATTTGAGGTGTGGCGTGGCCGGTTCCGTGTCCCACCTCCATCAGGGGCTGCCTTCCTTGGCACACAGGCCTTTCCAGCTGAAACCTTTCCTTCCACAAACAGCCCCGAGATGGTTTTTTTTCCTCCCCCAACACAATGGAGCTTTGTCCTCCCTGTGCCACTGCGAATTAAAGAGGGCATATGAGCTAAAACACTGTGATCCCCTTTCCCAGCGTGGAAGGAGCCAGGATGGGGCAACACGAGCATCCCAAAACCTTTTACCTGCAGCAGGGAAGGGTTTTGCCCTGGAAGAGGATGGGATCGGTGGGGCCATGGGGACCAAAGGGCTGCAGGGATGAGAGGGGGTGGGAGGGCTGGGGCTGCGCTTGGCTGGCTTTAAAAAAGGGTAATTGCTCTTTTCCTCGCCTTTTCATTGTTTGGCAGCAAGCTGTTATCTAAGGAACAGCCCGCTGGCAGCGCTGGGAATGGCTGGGGGGAGCCTTGGAAGGAGCCTGACTGGAATGAGACATCGGGGCAGAGCTTTGGGGGCAGTGAAATAACGTCCCTGGGTTTTAGTGGTGATGTGGAATGATGGAACCATGGAGTGGTTTGGTTTTTAAGGGACTTTTAAAGGTCATCTCTTTCCAGCCATGGGCTGGGACACCTTCCACCAGCCCACGTGGCTCCAAGCCCCTTCCAACTTGGCCTTGGACACTTCCAGGGATCCAGGGGCAGCCACAGCTTCTCTGCCCAACCTGTGCCAGGGCCTGCCCACCCTCACAGCCAGGAATTCCTTCCCAATATCCCATCTATCCCTGCCCTCTGGCACTGGGAAGCCATTCCCTGTGTTCTGTCCCTCCATCCCTTGTCCCCAGTCCCTCTCCAGCTCTCCTGGAGCCCCTTTAGGCCCTGCAAGGGGCTCTCAGCTCTCCCTGGAGCCTTCTCTTCTCCAGGTGACCCCCCCAGCTCTCCCAGCCTGGCTCCAGAGCAGAGGGGCTCCAGCCCTTGGAGCATCTCTGTGGCCTCCTCTGGACTCCTCCAGCAGCTCCACATCCTTCCTGTGCTCGGGGCCCATCCCAGAGTGGGAGTTGGAGCTGACCTGTATTGCTTGGGAAGAGTGAGGAAGAGGAGGGTGTAAAGACTTCCCTGGGAGCCCTGGAAAGCCAAAGCTGCTCTCAGGGTGCTCCTCTGGGTGCACGCCGAGGGTCCTGCAGTGCATTCCAGTACAGTGCTGGTGGGGGCAGGGACTCCCCCTGCTGCAGCTGATGGATATTCATGTGCATCTCCCTCATCCCTCACCCAGCCATGCCCACACATCACCCATGGCTCACCATGGAGCACCTTCTCCTCCTCTGTTCACTGCCAGCACACCCCAGGACACAAAACCACCCCAAAGCCCCCTGTTGTCCCCAACTGGGAGGCCCAACCTCCCTCAGAGCCAGCACAGATGGGGATGTGCCACCAGCCCTTCTGCTCCATGTCCCAGTGCTGGCCAAGTCACCCAGAGCTCGTCCCCACATGGGGTATTTTTGCATCCATGGCTTCAGGCTCCAGTGGTGCACATCTCCCTGCACAGTATTCCTATTTTCCACCCTGTTAATTAATGGGAACCATCCAGATGTGTAATAATAGCACTGGGTGACCTCTGCACAGTCTGCATTGTCACCAGGAGCCAGGGCACAGAGAGCCCATAGCCCAGCTCAGCAAACCTTTCCTGGGGTACCAGGGAGAGAAAACCAGGGGATTTTTTAAATCCATGGTGGGAAATGAGGCAGGAGGGACCCAGCCTGGATCTGGCCCTGCTGCCTCCCACCCATTCCCAGCAGCTCCATCTCCTCTGTGCCATGGGGATAAACTCTTTAGCAGGAGCTGTTGCAAAAGGACAAGGGGAAAGGGTTTTAAAGTAAAAGAGGGGAGATTTAGGTTAGATATAGGGAGGAAAATATTAATTGAATGAGGGTGGTGGAATACTGGAACAAGTTTCCCAGAGAAGCTGTGGCTGCCCCTGGATCCCTGGGAGTGTCCATGGCCAAATTGGATGGGGCTTGGAGCAACCTGGGCTGGTGGGAGATTCCATTCTGTGATTCCATGATCCCAAGGCACTGGTAGGATATTCCTTGGCTGGTAGGTTGGATATGTCAGGGTTGGTAGCTTTGAAATCTGAAATGGGTGGTGCAATCATCAAGTCAGAGGGTTTCTTGCAGCCCCTCCAGTTCTGGAGGTTGTGTTTCCTTCTGTGTGGGCAGAGCCTGCTGTGGGTTCAGCTCCCAGGAATGGGCAGCAATGTGTGACGAGGGCAGCAGGGTGGGGAGGGGGGTGGTGGTGGTCACACCTCATTTTATTGTGTATTTCTCCTGTATCCTTCCACAAGGAGGGGATTAACTCCCTGAGAGCATCACAGAGCTGTGGGCAGCCCCCAGCCCATCCCCCAGCATGTTTCAGTGCTGTCCCTTGCTCTGGGACCCTCCTTTCTCTACAAGCTGCTTGCCCAGAGGTCCCAGCCCCTTCCTCGCCCTCACGGGCAGGATTAGGCTCCCCTGAGCCATCTGGTCCCTGCAGGAGCTGTCTGGAGCCCAGGGTGGACCCTGCAGCCCCATATCCATGATGGGAACAGGATCCATGCTGGAGAGGCTCATCCACACAGGGATAATCCCCCTCTGTACCTCCTTGGCTGCAGAGGGACAGGCTGTGTCTGGCTTGGGAGACACACCTCGTTTTGGGTGACACCTTCAGGGGCTGAGTTTGGACTCAGGTGTACATGCTCATGGAAACAGGGAAAACACCCCTTGGGCTTTTCCCACCTGTATTTCAGGAAGGTTTGGGCCAGGCCAAACACCTGCTGTGGTTGGGAGTAATGAAGAAGCATGGAATGGTTTGGGTTGGGGGGATCTTGAAGCCCATCCAGTCCCACTGACTGCCATGGGCAGGGACACCTTCCATTAGGTTGCTCCAAGCCTTGTCCAACCTGGCCTTGGACACTTCCAGGGATCCAGGGGCAGCCACAGCTTCTCTGCCCAACCTGTGCCAGGGCCTGCCCACCCTCCCAGGGAAGGGTTTCTCCCCAATAGCCCATCTAACCCTACTCTCTTTAGGTTTAAAGCCTTTTGCTCCCTGGAGGAGAAGGGGACCTGTCTGCACACTCAACGGGGAGCTCCAGGGAGGCTGCTCTTGGCTGGGGATCTCTCTCAGGTGGCACCTTGGCCCCTGCCTTGCTGTGTCTCGCTGCTGCCACCCCGTTTAAGCAGTGTCCATAATTCCCTCTAATCCCTGGAGCAGCTCCTGCCTCACCTGGTGCCGGAGGTTCACCGGGGGTGGCCCCAGCACCGGCGGCAGCGCCGGCAATCGGCTTAAGGGGGATAAAGCCGAGGGGACAGGAGGGACAGAGGGAGGTGGTGGGGTCTGGAGGGTGGCAAATGAGCCACTGGGGGTCTTGCAATTAGAGACTGGGGCGTGCTGGGGGACAGTGGTGTCACCTGGGGTGTGGGTGGCAGCCTTTGCCCACTAAGGACTCAAGGCTGGGCTGGGTCAGTGGTGATGGATGTCAGTGCTGAAGAGCTGCTTTTTTGGGGTGGAAGGAGCAGTTCTGTGCATGTGAAGGGGATTGTGGTATTTTTGACCTCTCTGGGTAAGGCCTGGCCTTGGAGTTCCTGCCCCTCCTCTCTCCTGGCATCCATGGGCTTCTCCTGGAAGGTTTCAGAGCCAGTGCCCCCAGCTCACTGGGGTGTTGTGTGGACAGGGAGCATCACCCAGCACAGGGTGTGAGAGCTTGGGGACCACTGGGCCTGCACCTGAGAGACCCCCCACACTGCACTGGTGTCCTCCTGTGGGACCCCCCAAAACCATGTGCCTGTGAGGGGACAAGTGATGCCAAGTGCCAGCAGAGTCACCCTGCACAGGGACAGGCAGGGACAGGCAGGGACAGGCAGGCACTGCTGTGGTCATGAAGAATTAGTGTGAGTTGTGTCCTACAGCTGGAAAAATTGGGGCCAGGCAATGGGAAGTCCATGTTGGTTGGGATGTGCTGGGATAAAGGGGCTGCAGAATGCTGTGCAAACCCATTGCTGGGGATGCCAAAGAGNTGGATGTTGTTCCCAGGGCTGGAGGCAGCTCTGCAGGAGGGGTCTCACCTGAGGGCGCAGAGGGGCAGAATCCCCTGGACCAGGTGCCCACCCTGCTGGGTCTGAGCCCAGGCTGGGATGTCTCACAGCATCAGGACCCAGAGCCCTGGGGCTGCCCCTGACCCAGAGCAGGACAGACACAGCCTGGCTGGGGGTCCCTCCCAGCCCTGTCACTCCAGTTAGTGCAGTCAGAGCAGATTTCCAGGGAACATCCCTCAGCACTGTGTCACTGGCACTGTTTCTCCTGCTCCCATCCCCACAGCAGCCTGGCATCACTCTGCCATGGGCACGGCTTTGGGCAGGGAGCAGACTGGGCACAGCCTGAGCCCTGCAAAAGGCAGAAATCAGGATCTGTGTGCAGGGAGCCTCCTCTGGAGCATCCCTGTGGTGGCTGGACCAGGAAACTCCCCATTAATCCCTGGTGCTGGGCCAAGCTGCCCATCCAGCTCAGCCCTGGTGGGGTTTTGGGGCCAGGGAGAGCAGAACCATCACCCCCTCTCCATTGTTCCCACTGCCAGGTTGGGCTGTGACCCCAAATCCACAGTTTGAGTGCAGCCTGGAGCGTGTAAACCACTTTGTTTTGGATAACTGGGATGAGCACAGGGGACACCCCATCCTTCACCCCAGCAAGGTGCAGATCTACACCCTGGGTGTTATTCTGGCTGCTGTTCATGTGCCTTCCCCAGCTGGGTTGGATGCACCCTTGGGAACCTTGTCCCATGGGATGCCACGTGGAGCAGAGTCCCAGAGGTTAATGATATGAGGTGCTAAAAATAGGGGATTTATCTCCAGACACACAACCTTGTGCATTTTGGGAAAGGGGCAGGAGGAAAGGCAGGATGGAGCAGGGACCAGCAGGAGCCCTGGGCTGGTGGGTGCACTGTGGAGGTTGGGGTGGTCTTGGGGGTGCTCGGGGATGCTGATGTTGGTGGGGAAGAGCAAGGGAATTCCTGCTCCTTCCAGGGATCATTCCTGGAGGATGGAAAGGTGGAGAGGTGACTTCCAGCCCTGCTGGGGGTTTGCTCCATGACTCAGTATCCCAGTGGGTGACAGGAGGGTGGTGGTGCCTTGTTGAGCTGCTCCAAGGCTGGCAGGGGGCTGTAAATTCCCAGGGAAAACACTCCCCTTGCTCAGGCAGGGCTTGCTCACCCAGCACGTCTCTCACTTCCACCCCTCCCTCTGCACCTCCCACGGGTCATTTCAGCATTTAAACCTCCCCAGGTAAATCCTCTGCTTTATTACACCCTAAAAAGCCATCAGATGCCCAGGCCTGAGGTTTTATGCTGCCCTTCCCCCCCAGCACAGACAATCTGCTGGGATCTGGGTGCCCTGGGAGGGCTGTGGGTAATCCCTCCGTGTCGCATCCCATCCCTAATCCTCGCCCTGTCCCTCGCTGAACTGGCCCCGGGCAGGGGAAGGAGCACGGGATGGGCCAGGGATGGACCTGGGATGGGGGAGAGCTGGGCCAAAACCTGCTGGTGGGGTCAAGAAGTGGTGCCAGGACATGTCCCTGGCACAAGGGAAGGCTGGAAGTGGCTGCCCAGGAGAAGGGAGGTATTCTAGGTTTGGAGGACCTGGGGGCCAGGTTTGCAGGAGCAGCATCACCATCACCTGAGGACCAGGAAGGACTTTGTCACCATGAGGGTGGCAAGAGTGCTGGGACAGGGTGGCTGTGGAATCTCCTTCCCTGGAGCTTCCAAAAGGTGTCTGGACACAATGCTGGGAGACATGCCCTCCTCGAGCAGGAGGGTTGGACTAGATCACCTCCAATCTGACCCAGTCTGTGCTCCTGTGTTTCCAGCCTGGAATTTGGGGACAGGGCACCCAGGGAGAGCTGGGCTGTGGGACCACAGTCCCCTCTCCATCTCTGGTGTTCAGGTTCTGCATCCCCAGGGAACAGCAGGCTGCCCAGGGCAGTGGGCACGGCCCCAAGGCTGCCAGAGCTCCAGGAGCCTTTGGATGATCCTCTGAGACACAGGGTGGGGTTTTTGGGGTGTCTGTGCAGGGCCAGGGGCTGGACTGGATGCTCCTTGGAGGTCTTTTCCAACTCAAGGTCTGTGAACCCCAACACGTTTCTCAGCACAGACCTGCTTTGTTGGGTCTCCCACTCTCCCCACACGCAGGAAAATGGCCAAGGTGACCCTGACACAGCCCAGCAACCACCTTCACCCAAGGCTGAGTTGTGTCCTTGCTGCTTCCCTTGCACACAAAGCATCTCCCATGGCTTTTCGGCATCATTTCTGGTGCTGGGTGGGTGCCCAGCATTTGTGGAGGGCTACCTTGACATGGTCCAGCTTTCCCCTTAGACTCCTTAAGGGGGCAAAAGCAGTTATGGTACATCCAGCCTGGGACAACAGTGGGACAACTCACCCCATGGAGGTGTTCCCCATGGAAAGAGGAGACTGGGAACGTGGTGGGAAAACCACCAGCAGCCCTGACAACAAACAGGGAGAGGGAGGCAGATTTTTGACCGTAAATTCTTGCATTTTGCTAATTATTTTCTTACAATTTAAGCAGCAGCTGGGAGAGCTGGAACCTTGTTGCTCCTCTGCTGAGCAACAGCAGTTGGGGACCTCGCTGCTTGAGAGGAGAAATCCGTGGTTGTGGTGCTGGTGGTGGTGGATTCTGTACGTGTGGAATCGTGGCAGTCGGAGGGGGGGAGTGTGGGGAGGCTGCCAGGGAGAGGCCCTGTCTTTTATTAGAGCAACTGATATGGTTGGGGAAAAAAAGCTCCAAAGCAGATAAGCTTTTGGGCTCACAAGTCTTTATTCAGCTCCTAAATAGAAACAGCTCAGTCAGATCACTGGGTTTATTTTAATCAATTTTAGATCTGAAAAAAAAAAAAAAAAGAGAACCAACTGGTGAGCTGAAAAGCTTTTCTTTTTTTTTCTTTTTTTCTTTTTTTTTCTTCCCCTCTGGTGTTTTTTCCCCCCTATTTTGTTCTGTTCCCCACATAGCCCCATCCCTGCAGTGGGGCTGGATGGTGCTGGGAGTGCATTGGCCGAGATGCTGGATGGGGTCATGACATCCCAAATTTTGCCTTTCCATGTCCTCTGAGGAGACTTTGTGTGAGATGGAAGCCAGGACTCCTGGATCCTTCCCAGGCTACTGCAGGCTTTGGGGAGATGCTGCCCAGCTGCTTTGGAACTCAGTTTCCCCACAAGAATGGCAGAGAGGATGTTCCCAGTCCAGCATGGATTCTCCCCTGAGTCACTGCAACCCTCCCAGTCCTGCTGGCAGGACCTTTTGATGTGCCCAGGCTGGAGATTCTCAACTCTGTGGGCACCAGGGATTTGCTTTCAGCCATTCCCAGGATTCATCCATCCATGGTGGGTGGACATCAGCACCCCTGCCCGCTGCCTCCAGCCCCTGGACATCTCCTCTCCTTGGGAAACACAACATTTCCTCTCCCAAGGAGAAAGGAATGATGTTGGGTGTGTGTCCTTCTTGCTGGTGCACCCAGTTGGGGCCAACACCCAGTGGGACCAGCACCCAGCCTGGGGCCACAGTGCTGCCCTGGGCTCTTGCAAGAGTTAAAGGGGTGGAAATCCTTCTTGCTGCCCAAGTGACCCATCTCCAGAAGGAAAGCAAAGGGATTTGGCCAAGAGCTGATGGAAACATGGTGGAACAAGGGCTTGGATCTGCTCTCCACTGGTATCCCTGTGCTGTGGGATGTCTTGCTGTGTCCATCTGACCCCAGCCAGCTTGGGGATGTGGAGGAGAGCAAAGCCTGCCCTTATTTATCAAGAACAGGATGCGCTCTGCCACTTGCTCTGCCTCAGTTTGCCTCTCCCTGTCCAATCCAGCAGGATGTTTTTCCCCTTCCATCACCAAGTGCTTTGGGATGGGTGAGATGGAGGCCCCCAGGAGAGGTTCTGCAAGGGGCATTTCCATCCAGCCCACCACCAGTGGCAGCTCCAGCACGTGCAGCCTCCAGCCCTGTGCTTGGTCCTGCTGCTTCCCTTCACAGAATCATGGAATGGTTTGGGTTGGAAGGAACCTTAAAGACTGTCATGTTGCAGCCCCCTGTCCAAGCTGGCCTGGACACTTCCAGGGATGGGACAGCCAGAGCTTCTCTGGGCACCCTGTGCCAGGGCCTGCCCACCCTCCCACTTCAGCTGCCAGAATGGAGGACCTGCTGTGGTGATGGAAATGTCCCAGAGAGTGGAAGGGAAAGAGCCATCAGCATCCAGGGCTAACCCAGCAGCTCTCGGGGCCAGGAGCACAGGGAGACTCTTCTTCTGGGCCCAGTGATGCCAACCCAGCCCCATCAGCAGCCTGGCTGGGCAGAAGGGTGCTTGCATCAAAATGCAATCCCTCTTACGGCTCTGGGGCTGCTGCTGCCTGGGAGGTGCTGCCTTAGGGGGCTGCTTTTTGTCTGTCCAGGCAGTGCTGAACCTCTGCCCCCCCAGTGCTGTATCAGCTCTAATCACCCTGGGAAAGGCAGAGGGGAAGGGGCTTCTTTGCCTTCACTGCACTCAGAGGGCTCCATGTGGGGGCAGGAAACACAGAGGCACCAATTTATAAATATTTGATCGAGTCCCTCCAGCAGCACAGCCCCCTGACACACGGACAGGAGACATTTCCCACCACCTGCAAAAAGCCCCAAATCCCCCATTGCCGTGGGGGAGCACGGAGGGGTTTGGCCCTTGGCACAGGTTTGGCTCCTTTACAAGGTTTGGGAGCTGCAGCCCCTTTATTTGCTCGGTAAGCCGAGCCCAGCAGGGCTGGCACCAGTAACCAGAGCTGGGCAGGGCTGGGGTCAGGGCTCTGCTGTGTGGCACATTCGAGACAGCCCCTTTCATGTTGAAACCCGAGCTTTATTGGTGTGGGGCAGAGCTAAGCCCTTCCAGACGGGATACACTGGGATCCACATCCCAGTGTTCCAGTGGGGGCTGCCTTTGGGGTGACCCCATTGTTTGGGGCTGTCCCTTTTCTCCTCCCTTTGGATCACATCCAACCCCCCAGAATTTTACCATGAGCTGCCCCAGGCAGGGAAAAGGAGGGGGTTTTGAAAATGATTTCATTTTTATTTGCCTTTATCCCGTGTCAGGTTTGACTGCTGGACACCCCTTGTGGGGTGGGGAGTGCATCCTAAAGGAGCTTGATTACATTTCCAGACGAATAACTGCGGCAGATAAAGTTCAGGGCGGATAAATACAGGTTGAGGGCTCTTTGTGCATGGACTAGAAAGAGGAAATGCCTTTTTTTCCCCCCCTATTTTGAGCTCCAGCACCGATCTGCAAAGAATGGGAAATGTCAACCTGCTCCTGAGCACCCTTGCTGGTTTTGCAGCTGGAAAATGTGGATTAAATGATTTTGTTTGACCTCAGCTCCCTCTGTGTGGCTCGGGGTAGGGGCAGGATGTACCCCCAGGCTGGTGCTGGGCTTTGCCAGCGCCTTGGCATCACCTCTCCTCGCTGGGCACGGCGGGGAGTGCGGTGTGAACTCCCCACCCTGCTCCAGTTGTTGCTGGATCGCTGAGTGATGAGGCGAGACAGCCGAAATGGGGTTATCCTGGCGGTGGGAAGCGCTTCCCTGTGCTCTGGGAGCCCTTCCCGGCTGGCAGGGAGCAGGAGCCGGGCTTGGCACAGCACCGGGGAGCTCCCAGTGTGATCACCCCTTTCTGAGTGAATAAAATTGGAGATTTTCAGTGTCTCCACTCGGCATTTGCACGTCTTCGAGGTGCTGATGAATTAACTCTCTCCACACGCCCAGAATCAGGAGCCTCCCCCCAGTGATGGTGGCACAACATTCCCAGCAATTCCCTGCCCTTGGTGGTCCCAGCATCATCCCTGCTCCCATGTGGGTTTTTCTTTGGGATCTTGTCCTCAGGGTGGTCTCAACAAGGATTAACCCCCTCTCCAGGCTCTCCAAAGCAGAGGAGCTGGGAGTGTGGACCATGGAAAACCTCCCCATCCCTGCCTGGCTTTAATGCCCCAGCTGTTAAACCCTCCAGCCTCGAGGGCTGGTGCCACCATAACATTTTGTCAGCGCTGCTGCCTGCCCTGCTGGGGCTGTGACACTGAGGAGCTGGGAAATCCGAGTGGGGAGGGAGCAGGATTAGGTTTCCCCCTCTCTGGCCGTGCAGTGGCCGGGGGAGAACAAGAGCTCCAGTGTCTGAGGCACCAAACCATCCCAGCATCTCTTTTTCCCTCCCCCTTTCTGCTGCTGGGGTTGTAAAGGAAAACTGAGCCTGGAGAGATGATTTCTCCACGGGGCTCATGGGCACTGGTGTTTTTTCAGCTGTTGTGTCCTTCCCAGGGGAAGAAACCGGCTCCCCTTGGCAAAAAATACAGTGGAAAAGGGGGGAAAATCTCCTTCCCGATGTGAGGGTGGGAGAGGCAATGTTTGCTGTCACTCCGGAGCTGGGGGACCTGTGGAAGTGCCAGGGATGCCCTCGGGTGACCTGGGAAATGTGTAATCAGCCCAACCATCTGTCTGGGAGATTTGGGTGCGTGGAGCAGCTCAAGCTGTCACCAAAAACCCACCCAGCTCCCAGCAGGGCTCGTGCTGGTGGCTTTGGGTTGCTGAATCTCCAGGGACCCACCCAAAGGAATCAGCTGCTCCTTGGGGCTGGAGAAAGACCCTCATGAGGCCAAGAGAACCAGGGAGTTGTCTGTTTTCACCAGCCTTGATGGGCAAGAGGCAGGAGGATGGGTGAAGGTGTCATGTTAAGTGGGCATAATTGGTTCAGGTCCCCACCAAAAGCCTCTTAGGGGTAATTAGGAGAGTAATTAGGAGAGGGGAGGGTGCTCTCCAGCAAGGTGCAGCCCCCCAGTTCTCCCCCACAGATCCTCCTCTTCCTCCTCAGTTTATTTTTTATGGGAGAAAGCCTTGGGTGTGGAAACCTTTCTTTTGAGCTCTTCTGGCTTCTTGGGTCTGGCTTAAAATCTCTTAGGTCTTTGGGGATTTTTGGCTTCTAGTTTTGGGGCATTAAGGTGCAAATTTCTGGTCTTCTCTTGCCACTAAAGGGGGCTGGAAATGAGCTTTTCTCTCTGTGTCTTTGCTGGGGAGAGCCAAGAGGTTCAGTCAGTGTCCTGGGTTCTGGAGCCTGCAAGAAGTTAAAACACAGGAGGAATTGTTAAAAAAAGCAAAAGAAGGGACAGGAGAAGTCCCTTCACTGTGTGCCCAGCAGCACCAGCAGGACATGACACAACCCATGGCACTGAGGTTCCCTCTCCACCTGCCCTGGGGCTGCTCCCTCTTTTATGGGTCTGGCTGGGAGGAAACTCGGATTTTCCAGCCCAGAATTCCATCAGGAGGAGTGGGGGAAGCAGGGAAAGTGCTGCTGTGACAGGGGGTGTCAGACGTGGATGTCCCTCTGCAGAGATGTGTCCTGGTCCTCAGCATTCCAGGGATAGGAGAGGAGCCCCTGCCTGTCCCTGTCCCCTCTCCTGAATGACTTGCACTTCTTTTGGAGGTTGGCAAACCTTGGCATGTGGTGACTTGTGCCCTGAGAGGGCAACATGGCCATGTCCAGAGCCCTCAACAGCACCAAAGATACTTGTCTTGGCCAAACTCCATCTCCATGGCCTGGGTAGGGAGCACAGGACCATCTTCTCCCAGCAGGGCAGGGCGAGTGCTCCTGGGGCCCATCCACCCTTCTGGGTCTCCTCCCGAAGGGACACAGGGAGGGTGTGAATCCCAAAGTGCCAATTAGCACCGTCCTGCAGCCAGGAGGCCACTGGGAAGGTGTTGGAGGCCACTGGGAAGGTGTTGGAGGCTTTTGGGAAGGTGTTTAATAGACACAGCAGCCATCCCTGTGCCAAGCACCACGAAGGGCAGGAAAAAAACCAAATATATATGTATAAAAAGTCCTATTTGTCAGCTCTTTGGAGAGCAGAGTCTCAGGGAGCTCTGAAATGAGCCTTTGTGGAAGGTGAGAAAAGCTCCAGACAGTTTTGCATGCTAAGCTGCAATAGGATTATGGAGCAGAGCAAATTAAATCAATTCTGTAATGACTGGGGGAGCTCCTGCTGGCCAGGGTGGCACCCAGGAGGGTGGAGCGGGGGGCTCAGACCCACCCTGGGCATCTGGGCTGGTGGTCTGGGCTCTGTGGGCAGCCAGGGAGGGCAGGATTGTCCAGGGAATGGGTGTGTTGCCATAGCAATGTGCAATCCCACGGGAATTGATGAGTCTGGATGCTGTGAATGCTGGGGGTGGAAAAGGGCCTGGCCAGGTGGAGAGGGGCAGGTGGCAGGGCTGGGGGGCAGGTGCCCCCTGTGCCAAGCTCTGCCCAGCCCAGCTGGGTTTGCCCCATCCCATGCAGGCTGTTCCTGTTCCCCCGTGGGTGAGTGGGGTGCTCTGCAGGAGGATGGAGGGCACAGCAGGGTTGGGGTGTGTTGGGGAGTGGGTACCACGGTGCCCTGGGCACAGGACTGTCCCCACCCCTGGGTGCCCAGGGGGGTCTGCAGAGCTCACTTTTGTCCCTCTGCTGCCTCAGCCAGACTTTGGGAAACCTCCTGCTCCCCTCCCACATCTACCCACAGCATCAAGGGCTCCAAACCCACAGCCCTGGGGCAAAATTCCATGTTTGAGCCACTGAGGATGCACAGGAGCCAAAGAGCAGTCCCTGGGGTGCTGAGGGCTTGGGGGCACCCCAGGGGTGCCACCTCAGTGACCTGATGCAATCCCAGGGCATCCCTTGTGCCTCTTCTCTTGAGGCAGCAGGAGGTGAGGACTTTTATTTGCATGTTTGGGTTTCTTCTGCTGCGTCTCCCTGGAGGGGGAAAGGGAGAAGAGGTGTGAGATCCGACTCACGTCGGGACAGTCCCTGCTGCTCGTGCCAGCTTGGGGATATTTATTGTGCACTGGGGGAAGAGCTGGCACTAATCCATGGAAGAACTGTGATGACAAATGACAGTGGAGACAGGCAATCCCGAGGAGGAGGAGGAGGAGGAGGAGGAGGAGGGGCTGTTTGAAGAGCTGAGCCTGATCCAGAGCACCTGGACTCGGTGGTTTATTCTATTCCCTGAGGGAGCATTGAATGCTCAGGAGGGTCCCTGTCCATTTTTGGGATGTTCCCACATCCAGGCCAGCTCCAGTCCCCTCCCCCTGCCCGTGTTGGCAGCGGGGAATCGATACAAAGCCAGAATAATTGCTGCTCCTCAGTAAACGTTAATGATTATTTTACTTGCATAAAACAAGCAGCCGATTAAATCAAAATGCACGGGGGTTTGGGCAGCTGTTAGTCAGGGGCTTAATTAATCAGAGGAACAATGAAGTTACACAAAACAACTGGCTGGTGCTCCCGTTGTATCTTAGGAGTGGGGTTTCCACTGGTGTGAACATCCATCCCCCATTCCCCCAGCATCCTGCACTCCCAAAATCCCTCCCAGCTCCTCCTCCTCGGCTCTGCCTTGGGAATCTCCATCTCAGGCAGCTTTGGAGGTCCCTGCCATCAGTCCTTGGCCGTGGGGGGACATGGAGGTGTTTTCCCAAAGCAGCAGCTCCTGGTGACACCAGTTTGCTGTCTGGAGCAGCTTTCCACCAGATTTATTTTTAACTCACAGCCTTGGATGGAAGAGTGGAAATTCAGCGATGTTTTGTAGTGGGAAAAGGATTGTGGAGTCTTTGAAGGTTCAGAGAAAAATGTTTTCATTCCAGTTTCATGTGTGAGTTAATATTATTCCAACTGTTTATAGTATCTCTGAGTCACGTGTTGGGATGAGTTATGAAGGTTTTCTATATAAAACACCAGCAAAGGGCTTACAGGGGGTGATTAATTGAAAATCTCTCATGGAAAATATTGAAATAATCAACGTTTTTCCGGTGACTTGTTCTCAGTAGAAATGTGTTTTCCTGGAGGAAGAGGCTTTGGGCCCCTGATGGATTGCTGATCCTGGCTGTGTCCTTCCAGGCTTGCCAGTGTGGTCACATCCAGCACCACCCTGGAGGGGCACAGCCCACCTTGCTGTTGGTCCTGCCCACTGGCATCACTCCATCCTGGCACAGCCAGGCCCGTGCCCACCTCATCCTCTTCCCTGTGCCCCTGTGGCACACAGGGCTGAGGGGCTGGGAGCAGGGATTTGGGCTTCCCTGTGCTCTCTCACTGCCTGGGCATCCAAACAGACCTTTGGGGTCTCAGCTTTTTGGTTTTGCTTTTCATTTTGGAAGTGGCCTGGGCAGAGGATGGGAGGCAGAGACAAGAACCTGTGCTTGGCACCAGGATGGAGAGGGATGGGATGTCAAGCTGCTCCTTGTGCTCACCTGCACAACCTTGTCCCATTCTCCAGGTGCTTTCCCACTGATTCAATCCCCCTTCCCTCTCTCCCTGCCCCCTTTTGGGATGTGGAGACTGGTTCCCTGTGTCCCTGTGTCCCAGTGTCCCTGCTCATGCTCCCCACACACATCCTTTCCCCTGCCTTGGCCCTGCCTCATGCCCCAGATGTGCCAGGGGCTGCTCGATGGCCACAGACATCCATATCATGGGATAAAATCACCTCCATCCCCAGCTTGCCATTCCAGATCTTCTCCCAGAAGGAGCCATCTCATCTCCAGCCCCAGGTGTGGAACAGGAAGAGGCCTGGAAGCGGGAGGAGGTGTGTGGGCTCCTTGGAATGCTGTATTTTCCTGGGGTTCATCACTCTGGAGTTGCTCATCTCTGCTCCCTGTGGATGCTGCCACATGTGCTGGGGAAAGGACTTGGCCACCTCACTTTGTCCCCACCAACCTGAGCTCCAGCCACGACCCAAACCCCCATCCCAGCTGCCTCAGGAACCACCAAATTTCATGTCAAATTTTTATTTCCTCTCTAATCCCCTCAGGGAAAACTCCTGAGCTTCCATCCACAGCCAGGAGGGCTGTGAACACCCACAGCCTGTGGTGCCCCTGCCACCACCCAGAGTTCCTGGGACATGGGGTGGTGCTCCCACCCTCCCCAGAGTTCCTGGGACATGGGGTGGTGCTTCCACCCTCCCCAGAGTTCCTGGGACATGGGGTGGTGCTCCCACCCTCCCCAGAGTTCCTGGGACATGGGGTGGTGCTCCCACCCTCCCCGGAGTTCCTGAGACATGGGGTGGTGCTCCCACCCTCCAGAGCTCCTGGGACATGGGGTGGTGCTCCCACCCTGCAGAGTTTTTGGGACATGGGGTGGTGCTCCCACCCTCCCCAGAGTGTTTGGGACATGGGGTGGTGTTCTCACCCTCCCCAGAGTTCCTGGGACACGGGGTGGTGCTCCCACTCTCCCCAGAATTCCCCAGGAGCACATTCCAGGACTGGAGTCAGGATTCTTCCCCCAGCCCGAACTGCTCCCTCAGGAGCTGCTCCGTGTTTTTGGAGGTGACTCTCCCCCCGAATCCCACCCCATGAGGCCGTTTCATTCCAGCCCCGGGCCGGGTGGATGTGCTGGAGGACACCACCCATCCTCGCTCCATCGGGATGCGTCGCCATGGAGGAGGCAGTTGCCATGGCGACTGTTGCCATGCCGATGGCTACCGGCGAAGGGCCTGGGAGCATCCCGGGGAGGTTCCCCAGCCTCTCCCGGTGCTTACGGGGGGATTGATTTCCCTTCCCCCCCGGGGTGAAGCACCCTGCGCCCAACAGAGCTTTTGCCACCGCAGCACATTTTGGGTTCCGTATCTGGGGAATTTGAAGTGTCTGCAAAAGCCCTTCCAAGGGGTGGGAACACCCTAAAAAATGTAACACCCCGATCCTCCCTGCCTAGGGAACAAGGGAGAACAGGGAATTTAGGAAGGCCCAAACCAAGTGGTCCCTGTCCCCCAGGACACGTACAGAGACACAGAGGGGTCTGTGGGAGCACCACCCATGAAGATGATGGGAAGGGTCCCTTCTGTGCCTTGTTTTCTTCATCTTTTTCTCCCAAATTCTCTGGTGCACACGGAGAGCTGCTCATGGGGGGGCTCAGTGAGAGCCCTTACCCCAGATTTACATTTCCTCACCTGTAAGGTGGTGTCACCCACCCTGAGGAAGGGAGAGATGAGGGAGGGGCACCCGCTGTGCAGGGGGGATGAGGACAATGGAGAGGGACTGAAGCCTCTCTAATCCCCCTGCTTGGCTCTGGTGCTGCCAAGCCGAAGGGTCCGAGCTCTTGCTTGCTTTCCAAGGCTCTTAGTGTGGGATTTGGGTGGGATTTGTGCTATTGAGGCCCCTTGGCTGGTGTTCCTGGCCAGCTCAGCCAAGCTGGGCATGGGAGGCATCGGAGGGGACAGTGAGTGGCTGGGTGGGCACCCTCACCTGCTGGCCCCTCCCAGCCCCAGGGCAGCTGTGAAAAGGGTTCTTCTGGGCTCTACTGGGAGATGTGTTTCTTTTCCAAGCTCACTGTAGTGGCCGTGTCACTGCTGAGACCCAAATCCTTTGTGTCTGGCACTTATTTGGGGTCATTTAGAGCACTGAAAGGACATTCATGGAAATCTGACTTTCTGGCCCTGCCCTACGGAGTCTGCTGTGCTTCAAGGCTTGTTTTTACAGCAGCAGATCTGTGACCTTTGTGGATGCTGGAGGAGTGGGAGCAGGGCAGTTGGTTGGGGTGTGGATGATGCCAGAGCCGGATCCTGCCCAGGCTGTTTCCATGGCATGGCAGTGACAGCTCGTGGGACACGGGGCTGTGACAGGAGCAGCTCCCTGTCTGCAGGACAGTCCTGGTGCAGAGCCAGGGCACATTTAAACCTCTCCCCGCCTTTTCACCTCCCGTGGACTTGGACATCTCCCAAAGTGATGCAGCCCCCCCAGCCCAGCCCGGTGCCTGCAGCAGCTTTGCCTTGAGCCCTGGTTTAATTTCCCTAATGAAGGCGGGCGGGGGAGGCAGCGCTGAGCTGGTTACAGAACCCCTGCCAAGAGCCATTAGCAGGGAAGTTGTAATTGCAGGGATGGAGCTGCTGGCCCTTGGCTCGAGCCGGCTAATAAATGGCCTTCGGCATCCCTGGGCTGGGCAGGGCAGGGAGTGGGATGGGAGAGGGGGAACAGGGGCAGGGCGGACAGCACAAACTGGGGATCGCTCCCTGCAACGAGGATTCTCTGCCTGCCTGGCCCAGCTTTGATCGGGACACCGGGAGAGGCTGCTCAGTGGACCTGGAGTGCTCAGAGCGTGTCCCTCTTCTGTGGGAGGAGGATGAGCCAGGGGTGGATGTGGCCTGTGTGACCCCCCAGTCAGACACAGAGTGTGGATGTGGCTTGTGTGACCCCCAGACAGACACAGAGTGTGGATGTGGCTTGTGTGACCCCCCAGTCAGACACAGAGTGTGGATGTGGCTTGTGTGACCCCCAGACACAGAGTGTGGATGTGGCTTGTGTGACCCCCAGTCAGATACAGACTGTGGATGTGATTTGTGTGACCCCCAGAGAGACACAGACTGTGGACGTGGCTTGTGTGACCCCCCGACACACACAGACTGTGGATGTGGCTTGTGTGACCCCCCCAGCCCTAGACAGGCATAAAATCCACCCCCTGGAGAACCTTCTCTTGTGTCCTGCAATACTCACTGGGGCAGCAGCCCCATCCCTCCTGCAGAAGGGTCGGGACAGTCCCTGACACCGTCCCAGGGCACTGGGGGCTGCGAGGGATGGATCCAGCATCTCCAGGGCTCCCTCCAACCTTGCTCGGACCACGTGGAGCCTGCTGGGTCAGGGATAAAGTCTGGATGAAGTTTCTCTTTTGGGCTAAATCCAGGCAGCTGCGGCTTTGGTGTGCTGGGGGATGTGAGGGATGGGGAGGGGGTGCCGGGATGAATGAGGAGGCAGCCGCAGGTCGGGAGGAGGGAGCTGCCGTCCTGAGTGATTTGTGATTTCCCGGGCTGGCAAACTCACCATTCCCCTCCCCTTCGCCCCAGCCAGGCAAGGGGGAGCAGCCCCTCATTGCTGGGGGGAGGGAGAGGATGGGGAGGGGGCCGTGCCTGGCCCGGGGCACGCAGAGCATTAACGATCTCAGCGGCAGTAAATCCAAATAAACACCGACTGTTCCCAGGATTTATTGCCCGAGCCTGACCCGACACCATCCGGGCTGCAGCTGGGGCAGCCTGGCTGGGAGCAGGGCTACGTCAGCACCTTGGGATGGAGCGACACCGGGGCTTCTTTGGGAACAGCCCTGTCCCCATCACCCCCCTCTGCAGCAGCAACATCTGGAGATGGTTCACAAGTCTTCATCAATAAGTCTCTGTGAAGTTTGGCCGTGCTTGCTGCAGTCAGGACCCAGCCATGCCTGGTCCTGGGTAGATGAAATCCTGGGATGAAGGATGCTGAGAGGAGCAAAGGGCTGCCCAGCATCTGCAGCTGCTTGGTGTGGTTTTGTCTCTCCAGCTCCCCATGGACTCTGGAGCAGCTGAGGAGCAGCCTCAGGGACTTGGGGACAAGCAAGGGCAGGGAAACTCTGCCATCCCACACTAGGCCCCATGTCACCTGCCCTGAGCAGCAGGAATGCTGCACTCCATGGATATTGCAGCGTGGTGCCTGGTCCCTCACGAACTGGTGTTGCATGAGCTGAGCTGGCCAGGCAGCTCCTCCTCGGTGTGAATTTCCAAGCCTCTGGAATCCACTTAGGACAGCCCTGGCTGAGAACAGCTCTGCTCTCCTGCAGGCTGGCTGAGCAGGGCAGCGTGGGAGGGATGTCTCGCACCTCGGGGGGAGTTGTCTCTGGAGGGAGAGTTCAGCCCTGCGAGGTGTTTTGGGGCTGTGAAGTTGTTCCTGCTGCTGTCGGTGGCTCTGGGGGATGGAACCTGCTGGGCTGTGGCACAGATCACTCAGTCTGGTGGGTAACAAACTTCTTCAGTGAGCTGGTGGTCACTGGTATTTGAAACTCCAGGACAGTGCATTATCTTTGGGACAGAGATGAATTTCCCAGTGACTTGGAAAGCACGGATACAACCATGGGATGCACTGACATGGGAAAGCTGGAAGAGATCCAGCCAGGAAAAGCTGAGCAGCACTTGTAGGAGAGACAGGCACTTAAAAGCCCAGCTCCCCTTGACCTTCCTGAGAGATTTCTGTCCCCAGGAATATTCTCACGCTGTCACCATGAGGGTATGACAAAAGGGGCACCTCTGGAGCACCCCTGGGCAGGGTTTGGCCAGCAGACACCTCCTTGGCTTGGGCACCATGGCAGAGGTCAGCTCCCTGGGGTTGTCCTCCCACCTCTCAGCCCTGAGCATCTCACCATGGCTAAGAGCTGATGGATTCCCTCTCCCTTGCCAGCTGATGGGCTCCAGGAGAAGGGATATATGGACAAAATCCGAGTTAGGTCCTGAATTTCCATGTTATGAGACTTTCTGACTTTTCAAAACTCCTTTTTGTTCCGATCTGGAGTGAAAACAAAGAAACTCAGAGCTGTTCTTTGGAGGTAAAATGCTCTGAAAGGCGAAGGGGACCCTTCAACCCCCTTATTTTAAATTGAAGCGCTAACCTGGCTCGTTACATCTCGAAACATCTGATGCGATCTCGCAGATCAAAGCCTCCTTGTTTGGTTTGTAATGAAGTGTCAAACCATTTCCTTGCAACACAAACAGGAGACACTTTGATCTGCAAAACAAGATGTTTAAGAGCCCTGCTAGCGCGGGCTCTCCGTGTTTGAGCAGCCCTGTAAAGCAGGGGAATATTTGAAGTCTGATATTGTTTCACATCGAGGCTTTCCAGGCTGTGGCAGCCGATGGTGTGTTACTGTCACACCGGAGCCAGGGCTCATGGAAATCATTGAAAGCTGAAGAACAGCCAGCTGGAGAACCCAACTGAGCATTTCACTGACAGTTTCCAAAAGCTGGGTTTTCCCCCCCTTTTCCAGAGGGCTTTTTTTCCATGGGAAATGTTATTGGAGTCGATGTGAGCTCGCCATAAAATGTCAGCTTGTCTGCTGTGAGTTGTTTTGGGGGAAAACACCAAGATTCTGGAGATTGTCTGTGTTCCTGCTCCCCTGGTCTTGCTTTTGCCTGGCCTGTTCATCCTGTGCCTTGTCCCACAAGAGGTGTCTGGGGTGTCACTGGCCTGGGTTTGGTGGGACTGGAGCTATCTGGAATGTCACTGGCCTTGGTTTGGTGGGGTTGGGACCCTGTCTGGGGTGTCCTTGGTTTGATGGGGCTGGAGTTGTATCTGGAATGTCCCTGAGCTTGGTTTGGTAGGGCTGTGTCTAAAGTGTCATTGACCTTGGTTTGTTGGGGATGGGGCTGTGTCTGGAGTGTCACTGGCCTTTTTTTGGTGGGGCTATATCTGGCATATCACTGGTCTTGATTTGGTGGGGCTGGAGCTATCTGGAATGTCACTGGCCTTGGTTTGGTGGGGCTGGAGCTGTGTCTGGGGTGTCACTGACCTTGGTTTGGTGGGGCTGGAGCTGCTCACGTGTCTCTCCCTGCTCGGCACAGGCTCAGCGCTGGCGCAATGAGAACTACGAGAGGCCCGTGGACCTGGAGGGCTCCGGGGATGATGATCCCTTTGGGGATGATGAGCTGGACGACGTCTACTCTGGCTCTGGCTCAGGCTGTAAGTGCCTGTGGGATTACTGGGAAAAGTCCCTGTCTGGCTGTGGGGTTGGTGGGACTGGTGAGGTTCTTACCCTGGGATGTAAAGGAGGAGGTTGCCCTTCATCCATCTCCAGGGGTGCTCTCCTGCCCTCTCCTAGACAAAAAGCAAAGGGAACTGTCCCAAAGGTTGGGCTCAGGTGCCTCCATATCTCATTCCCTGGCCCTGCTGGGCAGGATGAGCCCTTCCCAGCACATGAGCATGTGTTGTAGAACTTTCACAGACCCAAGAGAGGGGCTTGGGCCACCATGTGGAGTTTGCAGCCCTTGGTTTGGATGAGCCCAGAACCGGTCCCTGCTCTGTTTTGGGGACAAGGAACAGATCAGCCCTGGGAGATGCTGGGGCAGCAGCAGCTTCACCTTTCCCTCTCCTCCCTGTGTTTCAGATTTCGAGCAGGAGCTGGGGCTGGAGACGGCCGTGAGCCTCACCACGGGCACGGCACTCCCCCTGCCCACCACGGCGGCCGTGCTGCCCGTCACCGCCGTGCAGCCTGTGGCCACCCCCTTCGAGCCATCCCCCACCCAGGACACCACCCCTGGCCAGACCACCAGCGTCCCGTACATCCCCAGGACCACAGAGGCACCGGTGATCCCCACCTGGAAAGCCACCACCACCAGCACCACTCCCAGCGACCCCCCGACCACCACGGCTACCACCACGACCACCACGGCCACCACCACGACCACCACCGAGGCCACGACGACCACCAGCACCACCGTGGCCACGGCCAAGCCCACCACCATCCGGAGGTTCCTGCCCCCCTTTGTCACCAAGGCAGCCACCACCCGGGCCACCACGCTGGAGACACCCACCACGACCACCCCCGAGACCAGCACACCGACAGAGGTGGCCACGTCACGCCTTGTCCCCACCAGCACAGCCAAGCCCAGGTCCCTGCCAAAACCCACCACCTCCAGGACTGCAGACCTCACAGATAAAAGCACTGCCTTGCCACCCACTCCTGCCACACTGCCACCCACAGAAGCCCCCCAGGTAGGAGGCAGGAGCTCTTCCCACCTGCTCAAGGACTCCTGGCCGTGTGTGGAGCCAAGGGATGGAGATGGGAAGCCTTTGGGCATGAGCCATCCTTGGCCAGTTGTTCAGAGGGAGGTCATGCCAGGCTGGGCCCTTCCCAGCTCTGTGGAGAGTGGAACATCTGGGGAGCAGGGGCAGGGACATGAAAGGGTGGAGGGTTTATCATGGGCAGGACATGGTGATGGGGCTGGGGACACCCCTGACATGGTGTGACACCCATCCTGGTGATGGGGCTGGGGGCATCCCTGACACAGTGTGACATTGATCCTGGTGATGGGACTGGAGACACCCCTGACACAGTGTGACACCCATCCTGGTGATGGGGCTCGGGGACACCCCTGACATGGTATGACACCCATCCTGGTGCCCCCAGTGGTACCTTGTCCAGCTGCTCCAGAGCAGCTTCCCCAGGCTGGGGGTCCCACATCCCATGGGGACAGATCAGCTTTCCTTGGGGTTTGCTATCTGAGTTCATTGCCCATTTATTTCCCAGCTCACAGCCCGAGTGCTGCTCCCAAACGCTCCTCAATTACTGCTCGATGGTGCATATCCTGCCCGTGGGGTGTCCTGAGTGGGGGATCGAATCCACTGATCCATCTCGCATTCAGAGCCCCTCAGGGGCCCTTTGCAAACGCTTTGACTGAAAGGTGGAGTGATTTGTCTAAACTAGTCCCTCTTCTCTGCCTACAAAAATGTCCGAGGAGCGCTGGGGGCTCTCGCTGACCT
The DNA here is from genome assembly GCA_013396655.1 of Campylorhamphus procurvoides. Taxonomy (NCBI): domain Eukaryota; kingdom Metazoa; phylum Chordata; class Aves; order Passeriformes; family Dendrocolaptidae; genus Campylorhamphus; species Campylorhamphus procurvoides. The sequence continues at coordinate 552,439 of WBMV01006663.1, read as the reverse complement.
TCAATTAATCTCTGTCACACAACTGCTGCTGGTGGGAAGCACCGAGCCACGTGCTGGCCCTGGGGACAGGGGACATGGAGAGGGCTCCCACTGCAGCCCATCCAGCTCTGCCCATCCCCATTTGAACCCCTGGAAGGAGCCTTTGCCTCCCAAAGGAGGGAGCCCAGGGAGGTTTGACCTGGGGATGCTCAGTGTGGTCCATGCTGTGGGCACAGAGCAGGGACAAGGGGGAAGCTCAGGGGGGTTTGACCCTGGGGATGGGCAGGAGGCAATGAATACGTCAGGAGTGGGATGGAGAGGGATGGAGAGGGTCATCTGCCAAGCCCATGTTTGCTCTCCAGGCTGTGTTCCTCTCCTGGCCAGGGGGGCTTGGTCAGGGACCACAGGGAGCTGGGCTGGCCCCATGTCCTGGGGGAGAAGGACCCTGCCCCATGCAGACATAAGGGCAGGTGGAAAGGAGAACAGGGAGCAGGAAGGGACCTTGTGGTGCTCCTCCAGTGGCGTGTGATCCTACCCTTGCTGTGGGACAAACACTTGTGTCTGGGGAGGAGGGACCTGTGGGCTGTGTCACCCACCCACAGGTCTGGGGACAGAGAGCCCAAAGGAGGGTCTGGGGTGTGGGGTCTCTTTAGGGGAAGCTACAGGCAACAGGTGAGAGTTTGTGCATCTCAAGTGCACTTGGGATGGGGACAGACCAGCCATGGTGGCCTCAGCCCTTTGGTGACCATCAAGACGTGGGGCTGTGTTGCTGCTGCAGTGAAATTGTCCCCCCCAGTGGCACAGGGAAGGGACACCCCCATGTTATCACCCACGTTCCCCACTGAGAGGACCACCCTGTCACTGCCACTGTGCTGTCCTTGCTCAGAGCTGCTGGAGGCAGCNTGGGATGGAGAGGGATGGAGAGGGTCATCTGCCAAGCCCATGTTTGCTCTCCAGGCCGTGTTCCTCTCCTGGCCAGGGGGGCTTGGTCAGGGACCACAGGGAGCTGGGCTGGCCCCATGTCCTGGGGGAGAAGGACCCTGCCCCATGCAGACATAAGGGCAGGTGGAAAGGAGAACAGGGAGCAGGAAGGGACCTTGTGGTGCTCCTCCAGTGGCGTGTGATCCTACTCTTGCTGTGGGACACACACTTGTGTCTGGGGAGGAGGGACCTGTGGGCTGTGTCACCCACCCACAGGTCTGGGGACAGAGAGCCCAAAGGAGGGTCTGGGGTGTGGGGTCTCTTTAGGGGAAGCTACAGGCAACAGGTGAGAGTTTGTGCATCTCAAGTGCACTTGGGATGGGGACAGACCAGCCATGGTGGCCTCAGCCCTTTGGTGACCATCAAGACGTGGGGCTGTGTTGCTGCTGCAGTGAAATTGTCCCCCCCAGTGGCACAGGGAAGGGACACCCCCATGTTATCACCCACGTTCCCCACTGAGAGGACCACCCTGTCACTGCCACTGTGCTGTCCTTGCTCAGAGCTGCTGGAGGCAGCAGCCACCCTTGGTCCTTGTCCCCTGCTCCACCTTGTCCTTTCCCCCAGATGGAGCCAGGGGAGGTGACGACAGTCCCCGACAACGAGCTGGAGGTCCCGGTGAGCAGCGGCCCCAGTGGGGACTTTGAGATCCGGGAGGAGGAGGAGACGACCCGTCCTGACCTCGGGAACGAGGTGATGGCCGTGGTGACACCCCCGGCGGGACCTGGGCCGGGCAGGAACGCGGACACGGGGCTCCTGGACAACACGATAGACTCTGGGAACTCTGCTGCACAGCTGCCCCAGAAGAACATCCTGGAGAGGAAAGAGGTGTTGATAGGTGAGACCAGGGGCCCTGGGCTGCTGGGGGCAGAGCTGGGGTCTTTGGGGGGCACTGGGAGCTGGGCTGTCCCTGCCCCAGGAGAGGGGGTGGTCTGGTGGGACACTGGGGTAGGTGGAGCTTGGGATAACCCACACTCACCTGCCAAAATAGCTCTAGGGCTTGGAGCATCCCAAGGCTCTTTGTTCTTTGCCAGGAGAGTTTGGAGCATCCCGGGGCTCTTTGTTTTTTGCTGGGAGAGTTTGGAGCATCCCACCACCCTTTGACATCACTCCCTGAGGTCCCACCTCCCCTCAGCATCAGTCCCTGGGGTCCCACCACCCTTTGACATCTCTCCCTAGAGTCCCACCACCCCTCAGCATTGCTCCTTGGGGTGCCACCACCCCTGGGCATGTCTCCCTGAGGTCCCACCACCACTTGAAATTGCTCCCTGGGATCCCACCACCCATCAGCATTATTCCCTGGGGTCCCACCACCCTTTGACATCTCTCCCTGTAGTCCCACCCCTCCCACATCGCTCCCTGTGGTGCCACCACCCCTTTGGCATCCCTCCCTGGGGAGCTGTTGAAGCTGTAACCCCCCACCTGAGACGTTCAGCTGTCTCAGCCATAGATTTCAGCAGAAAGCTTGCTCACAGACCTGCAGAGCACCAAGCCAAGCTGGAACCCCAGATGACCTCCCAAAAGGTCTGTGCTGACGGCTGTGCCCCCTGTGTGTGTGTGTTGCAGCGGTGATCGTGGGCGGCGTGGTGGGAGCTCTCTTCGCTGCCTTCCTGGTCATGCTGCTCATCTACCGGATGAAGAAGAAGGACGAGGGCAGTTACACCCTGGAGGAGCCCAAACAAGCCAACGTGACCTACCAGAAGCCCGACAAGCAGGAGGAGTTCTACGCGTAGAAGGAGAGCCGGCGTGCCTCGCCCTCCCTCCCTCCCCGCTCCAAACTCTCCCTCCTCCTCTACTTCATCCAGTCTCTCTCTTTCTCTCTCTCTCTCTTTCTCTTTTTTTTTGGATCAGACTGTGAATTTAAAAAGCAAAACCTGCAACAGCTGAAGGAGAAGACACATCTTTGGCGTGATGAGACATCAGGTGCCCAGAGCATCACTGAGCTCGGGCCAACCACCGCTGGTGGGATGGACAGGGCATGGGGCCAATGCCAGGGCAGCCGTGCCCAGGAGCACCCTGGAGAGCACAGGACAGGGTGGTCAGGCTGCCCACAGCGACTGGAGGTCAACTGGACTTTTCCCAACACAACGGACTCTGGGATCCAGACACCTTCTCCCAGCCCTGGGGCGCAGGGGGGTTGATTTGGATTTATCTTCCTGGTTGGTTGTTTTTTTTTTCTCCATTCAAAAAGGAGGGAGGTTTCTTCCCCTCTGTCTTGTTTTCATCTTCTGTTTGCTTTTTGAATGGGGTTGGTTGCTTTGCAGGAATTCCTTTGCTCCCTGCTTCTCTTGGAAGAGAGGACACGACCCTCAAAGACTCTTCGAACCTTGGAAAAAGCACAAGGGGCTGGAATACCGGACGGCCCGGGGTTTGCTCTTGGCAGAAAAGGAATAAATCCAAACATCTCTCTAGATCAGCTTTTTGGAGAGTTTGTGCAGCTTTGGGGCATCTCCTGCCACCCCATCTCTTCACTACATCACAGCCAGAGACCTGAAACCTCCAGAACCCGCCGAGGACTTTGGTGGAGAAGGGACTTTGCTTGGGCTGGGCTTTCACTGTGACCAATAAAACTCAGCTTGGAAACGGAGCCTGGTGGGGACTGGCAGGGGGAGGAGGTGGATGTGGAGAAGCTCAATCCTCCCCCCAGTTCCTCCAGAGGGGATAACAAAGGTGTGAGATGCAGCATAAGGAAGGAAATGCCAAGCAGAGGTGACCCCTGTCCCCTCAGGGGTCGGGCACCCAGAAGGTGAGGAGGATGAGGCAGAGAGTGGCTTCCCATCGCTCAGCCCTGGGGCAGGTTGGCTGCGTATCGTTTGGAAGCCCCAGGACTGATGGTTTGTGTTCCTGCTGCTGTTGCTTCAACCCCAGGATAACCCACAGGAGCCTGATGGCATCTGGTGGCATCTGATGGCATCTGGTGGCATCTGATGGCATCTGGTGGCATCTCCTCCCACCGGCCCTGGGATGCAGCAGCACCCACGTGCTGGTTTCCCCCTGGAGGGTGCCCAAGGTGCAGAGCAGCAGGGCCTGGTCCAGACCCAACGGTGCCTTCCAGAAAGGCTGGATTTTTAGGAGCGAGCTCTGCCCACAGAAGTCAATGAGATGCTTCAAGGAGTTGGCTTTTCATGAGCTGAAGTGCCACTCAAGATGCAGTCAAGGAGCTTTGGTTGTCATCTCGCTGGTGTCCCATGGAGACCTTGGCTTTGCTCTTGGAGCAATTGAAACAGGGAAATGGGGGTGGAAAATCAGTTGCTTTGACTCTTCTGTATCGTGAATTAACCTGCATGGAGCCAGTGGCACTTTGGTGTTAATGGATATAGGGTTTTATAACCCTGGTGGAGGTTATGAGACAGCAGAGCTTGTTTAGGGAAGGGATTTGAGAGGCCAAATGCATATTTTAAATATATATATATATATATACATTCACATACATACACAGTTATATATATGAAATGAAATGAAATCCCTGTAAATTGTCATTGCACTGCATAGGATGGTTGGATGGGATTTGTGGGTGGGAAAATGGGAGGTTTGGGCTGCTCTCCCTTGGGGTGTGACCCAAAATGATGACGTGGCTTTACTTCAGGGGAAGGAGCAGAGTCCTGTGTGTGGATCAGCTCCAAAGTCCCCAATTTAGAGCTGTCAGCCTCCAAACCATCATCATTTTAGGTTCTTGGAGTTTGGAAAGGATCCTGTTGGATGGTGTTGAGGGTGTGTGGGGACCATTCCTTGGCTCCATCCCAGCTGGGGAGGATGAGGAGGGAAGGAAGGACCACACAGCTGAGGAAGCTGGTGCCAACTTGGTGCCAACCTGGTGCCAAGAGCAGCTTTCTCTGTCCTGCTCAAAGGGGAGTTTCAACTCATGAATTTGATGGTTTGGGGGGGGTTTTGGTCCTTTTGGGACCACCCAAAGGGCCCAAGCAGTGGGGAGTGGTAGAAATCAAGTCTCTCCATGATTTAATGAGTTGGGCATGGCAAGCAATGAGGCCACCCAAAATCACCATCTTTGGGAAAAAGTGGACTTAATCCTTTGAGCTTGCTTTAAAAGAAAACCCCTCCCAGCTTAATCTTTTTAATGCTGCTTTTCTTAGCTGCTTCCCTAATCTTCCTCATTCCATTTTTTCCCCCTCTTTAATAGTCTGAAGTTCCATAATACAATTTTTTTATTCACTCAAGCTTAACCTCGCTTCGCTCAGCTGGTGTTAAGTTGTAATCCTGGCACTTAAATCCGTTACAGTTTGGGAAGTGAGGGAGGCTGGAAATGGGAGGGGGAAGAGGAGCCAGGGCAGAACTTTCTTTTGCAGTAATTAAAAGGTTGAGATGAGCCCATGCAAAAAAAAAGAAAAGAGGTGAAGGTAATTAAACTGGCAGTCAGGAGTGACCAAAGTCTTCATTCCTTGTATTTCTCCTGTTTCCATGCCTTTGCTGTCTGCCCAGAGAGGGATGTGAGCTCTTCGGGGCTTGGAGCCCTCCTTTTGTGGTGATAAATTATGTCACAGCCGTTCCTGTCACCTCAGCTCCTCAGGGGCACTGGATTAGTTGGTGGAGATGACGCTTGGAGGAGGAAAAGCCTTGCCTTGCTGGAGGGTGGCTCATTCTGTGCCCACTACGAGGGTAGGGGATGGTGGGGCAGAGTTGGACACGGGCTGTGTGTTTTGGGGAAAGAAAAGCTCAGACACCATGGTTTTTCCACGATGGGGGAAACCCCACTGGAACCTGGTTGTGTGGGGTTTCTGGGCTGGAAGGGACCCACAAGGATCACCAAGCCCAGCTCTAAAGGGGTCAAACCCACAACCTTGGCTTTATTGGCACCATGCCTTGGCCAGCTGAGCCCATCTCGGGGCTGTGCTGGTGGTGCCCACAGTGCCATCCCTGGGCTGTGCTCGGTGGTGCTGGCTGGTGGTGCTGAGCCCGTGGCCATGCCAAGGGCAGCCAGAGGCAGGGGGTGGGCAGGGGGTGCAGCTGCTCCCTCCAGCAGGTGCTTCTGCTCGGGTACACACACATCTCGTGGCACTCCAAGGCTTTGGAGGGATTCCTGGTGGGAAGAGGGATGGGGAAGAGGCGAGAAAGCACATTGGGGAGGAACACGAGTGCCTTCCCTTCCCTTCCCTTCCCTTCCCTTCCCTTCCCTTC
>WBMV01006663.1:499677-546144 GCA_013396655.1 Campylorhamphus procurvoides | reverse complement strand
TCCTCCCCTCCCCTCCCCTCCCTTCCCCTCCCCTCAGCTGGTGGTTTGGCTGCAGAGCAGCTGTAGGGAAAGGAGCTCCAGGCTCAGCTTAAGCATCTCCCACATCGTCCCCTCCCAAAGCCTGCCAGGTGTGGCATCGTCCCCCCGTGTGCCATCCCTCGTGGTGATCTCAGCCAGATGTGCCCAGATGTGCTTGTCCTTCCAGCTGTGCTCCCTGAGGAGGGGTGGGCGCAGAGGGGGGATTTTCCACTTGGTTTCCCATTTCTTTTCCGTGTGTTCCCGGTGAGTGTGACGTGCTGGAGCCGCAGGAGGACTCTTAGGAGGCCTTAGGAGATGTGGAGTGGCCCAGTGGGAGAGGTGGGCTGGGCTCCTCTGCCAGCTGTGCTGCACTTCAGGCTCCCTCTGGTTTGCAGCAGCTGCTGCCTCGGAGCAGAGTGATAAATATCCACCGACTCCTGGGCCACATAAATAAGGAGGAGGCAGGAGAAGGGGATCAAAGGGAAGGGAAGAGCAGAAAACACGTGTGAGAGCCCAAGCAAGGGCAGGAAAGGGGAGGGTGGGAAGGGCAGGGCATGGAGAGGCCCCAGCCGGCAGCAGGACCAAGCCCTGGACAGGTTTTGCAGGGCTGGGAGTTGTGTGTTTCCTCCAAAAATCTCCCTGATTTTGGACCTTTCCAAAACAAGCAGCAGGACCCTGCACTGGGGGAATCCTGCTGCAGGGAAGGTGGTGGCTCTGGGCTGGGTGGGTGCCCTGGTGTGCTGGTTTGCCTCAAAATGTCCCATCCCCTCCTTATTTTGCCAACAGTCCCTGGTTGGGAGCTCCTTTGCTCCACTCGAGCCTTGTCCCTGGTTCCCAACCCCACAGCTCTCCCACCCCTGCCACGAGTCACCAGCTTGAAGAGGAACAAAACCATCTTAAAAACAAGATGGGATTTTTTAATTCCTTTTTCACCCCCCCAACCACCCTCGTTATGAGTTTTCTGGGCTCAAAGGTTTCCTGCGAGGCTCTAAAGCCACACTGAGTTTGCAGCACTGAGAGGTTTTTTGGGATAACCAGAGTCTCCCTGGGATCCTGGGCAGCTTCTGGAGCCCCCCAGGGGGCAGGGCTGGCTCTGGGGGGCGTGTCTGTATGTATATATATGTGTATGTAATTAATATATATGTATATATGTATATACGTGTGCGTGCAAAGCATGTGTGCGGGCACAGGTTTGGTGTAAACTCTGCACCTGAGGAGGAGGAGGAGGAGGAAAAGGAGGAAGAGGAGGAGGAAGAGGAGGAGGAAGAGGAGGAAGGTTTATCAGCCAGCACCACGTGCTGGGTTCTGCAGCCCTCGGACCCCATCCCATGGGATGTGGGATTTGGCCCCGCGAATTCCTTGCTGCTCCTTCCTTCCCTGGCATTGCTGCTCCTGCCAGCCCTGGCATTGCTGCTCCTGGCAGCCCTGGCACAGCACCAGCCTCACCCTGCTCCCCTCCATGCTGGCTCTGGCTGTGCCAGGGTAGGGATTAAGGAGCCTTTTGCTGGAGCTGGAGCAGATCCCGGGATCCTCCCCAACGCCGCGGTCGCTCCGGTGTGTCCCACAAACCTTGTGCCTGCAGCTCCACGGACCTTCCCACCCCCCATCTCTCGAGAAGTCTCGGTCTGGAGTTACAAACTTTTGGTTTGGGTTTTTTGGGGGTTATTTTTTTCCTTATTCTTTCGATTCTTGGGTTAAAACCACAAAACCAAACAAATCCGGATTTTTTCACCCCGCGTTCCCGACGGTTCATCCACGGCATCGACAAAGACCTCAAGGGTCCCAGTGACCTTCTGTGCTTCAGTTCCCCCTGCCCGAGGTCACCCCAGCACAGTGACAATCAAAGCAGAACTGCTGACTTCAAGGAACTCGAACTCCATTGCAGTTTGATAGAACTACTTTTTAAAATCACGTGCTTCTCCCTCACCCAACGCTCCCCGGATAAACCATCGCCCCTCGGTTCTTCTGTAAATAAACATGAAATGTTCTTGTATAAATTAAAAAGGTTAAAAAAAGGAAAAAGACTTAAAAAAATAAAGTCGTTGAAGTACATCCAAAAAATATCCCTTTCCAGTAGATTGAAACGATTCAAAGGAAAGCCCAACGAGTGACCCCACTTCGCTTTTTCTTTGGAGCTGATTTATGATCCCAACACAAAAAATCTTTAACACTACAAGTGTTGTACCTTTCAAGGAATATGGGAGGGAAAAAAATGCATGTAAATATTTTTAATAGGAAACATATCTTAAACAGAACTTTTTTTTGTATGTACATAACTCTTCTAGAGTTTAGTACTTAAATTGCTTCATAGTGTCTGTTTAAAAAACAAAAAAAAATTAAAAGAAAATGTTTGTTAATTGTTTTTGTTCTTATTCAATGGCCAAAACTTTAAAAATAATGCAAAAAAAAGACTATAAAAAATAATCTTTGCCAATGGATTTAGCACTGTAATGGTACTGTCTATTTTTTTTAATTATTTCTGTGCTGTGCCCATTTATAAAAGGAGGAAAAAAAAATAAAGTCATTTAAACATTGTCTGCCCAGGGCCTTTCCTGTCTGTTGTGCCTTGGAGGTGGAGGGAGAAGGTCTTTCTTGTCCTGGGGGCTTGGAACCCTCAGGAGAGGGATGGTGGGAAGGGGTGGTGGGAAGGGATGGTGGGATGGGGTGGTGGGAAGGGATGATGAGAAGGGATGGTGAGAAGGGATGGTGGGAAGGGATGGTGGGAAGGGGTGGTGGGAAGGGATGGGAAGGGATGGGGGTTAATTCCTGCTCTCCATGGCCATGCAGAGATGCTGAGGAGCTCTGGGCTCTGAGGACCATCCCATCCCAGTGTGGTGGTGCCTGTGCTGGGCCATGGGGGAGGTTTGGATGGAGGGGGCTGACAGCATGGAGAGCACTGAGCAGTCCTGGCATTTTCCTGGGCTCATCCCACACTGTGGGCAGCAGGAGAGGGGGGCACTGTGCTCCTCTGCCCCCTCAGGTGAGACCCCTCCTGCAGAGCTGCCTCCAGCCCTGGGAACAACATCCAAAGGCTGTGGAGCTGCTGGAGGAGTCCAGAGGAGGCCACGGAGATGCTCCAAGGGCTGGAGCCCCTCTGCTCTGGAGCCAGGCTGGGAGAGCTGGGGGGGTCACCTGGAGAAGAGAAGGCTCCAGGGAGACCTGAGAGCCCCTTGCAGTGCCTAAAGGGGCTCCAGGAGAGCTGGAGAGGGACTGGGGACAAGGCATGGAGGGACAGGACACAGGGAATGGCTTCCCACTGCCAGAGGGTGGGCTGGATGGGATATTGGGAAGGAATTGCTCCCTGGGAGGGTGGGCAGGCCCTGGCACAGGTTGGGCAGAGAAGCTGTGGTTGTCCCTGGATCCCTGGGAGTGTCCAAGGCCAGGTTGGAGCACCCTGGGCTGGTGGGAGGTGTCCCTGCCCATGGCAGGGGGTTGGGACTAGATAAATTTTAGGATCCTTCCAACCCAAACCATCTGGTGACTTGATGATTTTGGCTGGGCCACCGTGTCCCCACGTCCCACCAGTGTCACCAGCATGCTGGAGAAGCTGTTCTAGCTGTTCCAGCTGCCCCTCCCCAGGTGGGAAGTGGAAGCAGCCTGGACTCTTGGCTCGGGGTCCTGCTCTCACAGCTCCTTTCCAAAGTAATTCCTGGAAGCCTCCGTGGTGACAGATTTGGCAGGGACGCTGCTGGCCTGGGGAAGGAGATCCTGGATGTGTTTAAGCAGCTCCTGCCTTGCAGAGGCCAGACCTCCATGGGTGCCTCCCCCAGCAGCAGACATGGATTTATGGGCTCACAGTGTTTGCAGAGCCAGCCCCAGCTAAGGGGCAGCTCTGTGTCCCAGGAAGATCCCAGGAGGATCCCAGGAGGTTCCCGGGAGGTTCTCAGAAGGATCCCAGGAGGATCCCAGGGGGATCCCAGGAGGATCTCAGGAGGATCCCAGGAGGACCCCAGGAGGCTCCAAGGAGGTTCCCAGGAGAATACCAGGAGGATCTCAGGAGGTTCCCAGGAGGTTCCCAGGAGTCCCCCCCCCAGCCCCCACGATGTTGTGCTGCTGGCATGAATTTCAGGGAACATCCCTTTGTTCGGGTTTGGGGAGCGTGTTTTGAAGCTCTGCTGATTTTTACGACCAGCCTGGACTTTTTTCCTTCAGAAACCCCTGGCTGAAGCTTCTCATGCTCAACCACCAAGTTTTCCATCCACTGAGATTTAACCCCCAGCTCTGTATCACCCATCACTCAGCCTTCAGCAGGGGTTGGAGGCTGGCACAGCGGGCAAACCCCTGAGGCCAGAAATCCCTCCCTGGATTGCAACATCACCCAGAGCCCCAAATCCCTCCCTTTTTCCCCCAACCATCTCAAAGTTGTCCCTGTCCCAATCCCCTCCAGTCCCCCCCCAAACCCTGCTCCCCACAGCAGCTCTCCCTGCCCCCAGTGGTGTCCCAGCTTCTCCAGGGCCACCCATCCAGGTTTCCAGGGCCATCCCAATAATGCCTGCACTGTGCTGGTGCTCAGGGAGCCCCAGGCTTGGCACTGCAGAGCTGGGAGGAGCTGCCTGCTCGAGGTGTTGGCATTCAGGCTGAAGGCTTCAAACAGCTTCTAATTATATCCCTATTCCTGGTGTATTTTTTTCCCCAATGGAATTTTCCCTTCCCACAGCCCCGTTGCAGACCCCCAGCGTTTGGTAGGACAACCCCAAATGGTCTGGTTTTTAGGTGTCCCTGTGACTCACCCTTTATAAATCTCTGTGACGTGAGCAAAGCAGCCAAAAATAACACTGTAATTGAGATTTCACCTTGCAAATGAAGGGGCCAAAGGCCCTAAACCCTCTCCTTGCCTTACAGGGCTTTTAGGTAATAGCTTGAGATGTCATAACACACACCTGAGTGCCCAACACCCACCACCCTGGGGACACGGCTGGGAAAGGTCCTCAGGTACCAACCCTGAGGTTAAGAGAGGAAGGACACAAGATTGTCACCTGGGCAAACTGTCCCCAAAGCCTCCCAGAGCTCTAAAAGGCTGCATTGTGGAAATGCCCAGTTTAGGGAGGGCAGATCCAGGTTTACGTGCAGTGTCCCTGCTCCTTGAAACTGGGATGGATGGATGGATGGATGGATGGATGGATGGATGGATGGATGGATGGATGGATGGATTGAGTGCCATTCCAGGCAGGGTCTCTCCCCCCAGGGCAGGTTTATTCCATATTTTCATTAAGGGTTGAATGATGGCACAACATGGATGATTATTAAATTTGCAGACAATGCCTCGCCAGGAGGGACAGCGAGTGCAGAAAGGACAGGGCTGGAATTCCAAGTGATCCTAAGAGATTGAAATGATGTCATAAATGCAGGAATTCATCTCCAGGGGCAGTGGACAGGGGATGGTTCACCACCCCAGTCTCCAACGCCTTTAGAAGGCAATTTGTCCTGCCTGTTTCTTTCCTGAGGGTCAAAAGATTTCCTTCAAAGCCATTTCCTTCCAAAATCTGGGAGATAATGTTTATTGAGATGCCAATCAGGGCACTGTTCACCTCTGTGAGGCACAGCCAGGACAACCACAGCAGACCCCTGTAGGGTGGCTCTGTGTGCCACATCCACGCTGGCACCTCATGCCAGGCTAAGGCAGCCCCTCAGCCGAGTCCTCTGCCAGTGCCCAGCCCAGAGATGTGCCAGCTGTCCTTGTCCAGCCCCCAGGATGTGCCTGCTGTAAGGACTTGGCTGGTTCCCAGCTCAGGGAGAGCCCATCTGGCATCCCCCACTGGTGGCTCCTGCTCTCTGACGTGCCTCGAGCCTGGAAACAGGCACAGGGCTCCTGAGTGCCCCTCAGCAGGGCATCGGGCCAGCTGGGTTCCCTGCAGGGATAAAACCCAGGCACCAGTGGGCAGAGAGGGCATTTTTGGGGGCAGGAAAGACAGCACATCTGCAGAAACCCCTTGCAGGTTCAGCTGGGTTGGGCTCCGTGTCCCCCATCCCTGCTCTGGAGATGTGCTGCTTCCAAGGGCAGGGTTGCAAGGGCATGATGCCAATCCCAGGGGCACTGGCACCACAGGATGCCCTGTATGACTGCCCTGGCAGTGCCCAGAACCCAAACAGGCTCCCCAGGGTGCCCAAACGCTGTAGGATATTTGGGTGCAGTGGCAGGGTGTTGGGTGATGGGGGGGGACATCCTGCATGAGCTGTGGGGCTTGGTCAAGGGAATCATGGAAGGATTTGGATTGGAAGGGACCTTAAAGCTCATCCAGATCCACCTCCTGCTGTGGGCAGGGACACCTCCCACCAGCCCAGGTTGCTCCAAGCCCTGTCCAACCTGGCCTTGGACACTCCCAGGGATCCAGGGACAGCCACAGCTTCTCTGCCCAACCTGTGCCAGGGCCTGCCCACCCTCCCAGCCACCAATTCCCTTCCAATATCCCATCCATCCCTGCTGTCTGGCAGTGGGAAGCCATTCCCCCTGTCCTGTTGGTGGCAGGGAGGGATGTGGAGCTCTGCCTGGGTGGGGCAAGGCCTTAAACCCACCGAAACATTCAGGTGTTGAAGGACAAGGTCAGGCTCAAACACCTCCATGCCTTTACCCACCTGGCAGAGCTCACATCTCTCCACCCCAGCAGCGTTTTGGTAGGGATGGAACCACCCCCAGCTGGATCCTCAGTGGGTTCCAAATCCTTCCTGGGCTTTTCTGCACACCCCAAACCAACTGCTCTGATTAACTCTTTATTGCTGCTCCCAAGGCAGCTCTGCTGGAGGCTCTGACCTGTCCTGGCTCATCCCAGGGAGCAGGAAAGTGCTGCTCCATGGACATGGAATGTCACCTCCTGCCTCCCTGTCCCCCACAAAATCCTATTTCAAGGTCCTCTGCATTGTTGAAAACAATCCCCTCCTTCATCCTCATTTCCACCTCTTCCCATTTCTTCTGAGGTCTCTCCCATCTCCTCCTCGAGGTTCAACAAACCCTCCTCACCCAGATCTCCTCCCTGTGTTTCTTCCCACCTTTGGTCAGTCCTGGACTCTTCCCCTGCTTTCCAAGGACAGGAAGTCCTTCTAAACAAATAATTCTCAAATGCCAGCAGAGAATGGCCGGATCCAGCCCCTTGTCCTGGTGTGAGGACAGGACTCCCAGAGGCTCCAGGACGCTGCCTTGGGATATTTTTGGTCCATTGTGCTGGATTTGAGGCAAAGAGCAGCCTATTCCTGCCCTGTGTGACAGCATTTCCTGAGCAGCAGCAGTTATTAATAGCAGCTAATGCAGCACTCAAACATTTCCCATTATTTACCTGCTCCAGGACAATTGGCAGCTGTGCCTATAAACACACCTTTGGGATTTGAATGTGTCCTTGCCCTGCTCAGATGGATCTCCTCCCCTCCAGAAACCAGGAGCTGTTTTTCCCGAGGCTGCATCCATCTCTGGGATGGGGGACAGGACAGCTCACCCTGTGTCCCTAATTCCCTAATGGAATATTTCCCCCTATAGAAATGTTCAGGGAAAAAAAAAATCCCTATTTCTCCAGGGCTGCTGGAGCCTGGACATTTGGTGTCTGGATTTGCATTCAAGGAGGAATCCTGACAATCGGTGTTCAATCTAACGAGGAACAAAGCCAATTAAAAATAATAGGGAGCCTGTGCTACTGCCTGTAACAAAACAATAATAATAATAATAAAGGCTAAATCCATTGCAGGGTTCCATTTAGATAAAATCCAAACCTTCCAATCTGATCCTGCCTTTCTCATTATTTTTTTTGTAATCCTCTCTCATCAACACTAAATCACTGGAAATGGAGAAGGGGAACAGCTGGTTCTGATAAAGCTCAGCCCGAATTTCTTCCCTCTCAATGATTTGCAGAGGAAAACACGAGCAGCCCCACTCCTCCCCCTGGAAATGGCCATGGGATTTCTCTCTGCACTTGAACCACTGAGTTACAGGAAGGGGGAAAGGTTTTACATGGAAAGAGAGTAGGGTTGGACGGGATCCTGGGAAGGAATCCTTCCCTGGGAGGGTGGGCATGGCCTGGCACAGGTTGCCCCATCCCTGGAAGTGTCCAAGGCCAGGCTGGCAGCAGGAACTGCTGGGTGATGCCCCTGGCACCCATCACAGGAATCATTTGCATTGTGTTTAAAACCAGCATTGCAGAGGGTGAGAAGACCTGGAGAAGGCTTTAGTTGGGCCAGTGACCACCCCACACCATCCAGCTGGATCCCATCTCCCAGCACAACCTCCCTGCTTATTGATGGAATGAGAGGTGGTCTCTGTCTGCAAACATTCCATCCAGCTGCAAACCTTTGCCCTGAGCAGCCTGCAGGAGGTTGCTCAGCCTGGGCAGGATGTTTTCTTGCCAGCAATGATGTGGTTTTCCCTTTCTCCAGGTGGGGAAATTCGGGATCCCTCCCTTCCCTGCAGACTGGGGTGGTGATGGAGCTCAGAGCCCTCCTGGGTGGCATTCCCTGGGGACATCCATCATCTCAGTGCCAGCAGGAGAGGGAAATGTGAGGGGCAGGAGCAGCAGAGGGGGAATCCTCCCCAGTGCCTGGTCTGTGGCCAAGGAGGGGTTACAGAGGAGGCTGCTCCGATTTCAGTGACTGAGACTCTGTGAAATGTGTTTTTTTTTCTTTATTCCCTCACCTGTGTCTTGTACAAACATCCCTGGCTCTGTTGGCTATTTTTGGAAGCTGGGAATTAACACCTTTATTTGCATTTTACCTTAATTTGGCGTGAGTTGAAAGCGATTTGGAGGTAATTGGATAATGACGAGGCTTTCATCAGCGCAGGCTGTGACAGGAGAGGTCACAGGAGGGGCTGGAAGGGACACCCTGGCACCCAGGGGTGCTCCCAGACACCTGCAGTGTCCCTAGAGGAGGTTTTGGAGGAGAGGGAAGGGACTGGGAGTTTTCTGGCAAGATCCTGAAATCATAGAAGGGTTTCTGACTTTTAGGCTGAACTCCTTCTTCAGTTTCTTCTTGGCCACACACTGGGGAAACTGAGGCACAGACAGGGATTGCCATCGCTCTAATCCAATATTTTGCTGGGGATGGAAATGATTCCTCCTGCTGCTCCCTGAACTGGAGCTGGAAGTTTCCTCTTGGCAGGGAACAGTCAGGAGTTAATTCCTGCTCAGAAACACAAGGTCTTGTGCCCAGTCTGGGCTCAGGTTTCAGTCTGAATCCATATTATTGCACCCCAGGGCATTTCCTTTTGTTGCAGCCCAACACTTTAAATCTGAAACACTCAAGGCAATGAATCCAACAGTTAAAAACGGAGGGAAAAGCTCAGAAATCGAGCTGGGTTTCAGGCACTGTGATTTTAGAACCACAGAATCAGCGAGGTTGGAAAAGCCCTCTGAGATCATCAAGTCCAACCCTTCCCCCAGCACTGCCAAGGCCACCACTGACCCACGTCCCCAAGTGCCACATCCACATGTGTTTTGAGCACTCCAGGGATGGTGCCCTGGGGAGTTTGTTCCAGTGCTTGGCAACTCTTTCCATGAAGGATTTCCCCTCCAACATCCAACCTGAACCTCCCCTGGCACAACTTGAGGCTGTTTCTTCTTCTGCTGTCACTGTTACCTGGGAGAGGAGTCCATGTCACCCCTGGGAGGGGATGTCTCTGAAACCTGATGTTGTAAGATGTCCATGGCTGGAATGAGCAGCTGGAGGGTGGTTTAGGTGGAGAGAACACCACAGATCCATGTGGATGTGGCCACAAAGCCCTGACCCTGCCTGGTGAGGGATGATGGCATGGCCAGCGTGTGTTCTTTATTCTCCTGCTCCACCCAGAAGATTTTGGATCACAGTCTTCCCGTCTCACCTTGATATCTGCCCTGAAAAACCACCCTACTCACATCCTTAAATTGTTCTCCATCCTGCAGCCACCTCCCCTATGAGATCACGGAACCATGGAATGGGTTGGGTTGGAAGGGACCTCAAAGCTCATCCAGTTCCACCAGGGACACCTTCCATTGCCCCAGGTTGCTCCAAGCCCCATCCAACCTGTCCTTGGACGCTCCCAGGGATGGGGCAGCCACAGCTTCTCCAGGCACCCCCCTCCCAGCCAGGAATTCCTCCCCAATATTCCATCTCACCCTGCCCTCAGCATTCCGTGTAACTGCTCGGGTAGGAAATGCAACATTCCTGGAAATCCTGGGCTGGCATTTTTCATGGAGACATTTGAAGAGCCCCTCGGCCCCCTCCCCATTGCCATGTCCCTGCTGACCCCAGGTGTGGGACAGGGCTGGGACAAGATCATCTCCTCCTGGAAGAACCTCCTGCAACCTCCATCCCACCAAGCTGGAGCCGAGCCTGGTGCCGAGTGTCAGCAGTGAGTAACGATGATAAATTAATAATAGCCTAATTAATAATTTTTCAGTCTTTCTGCCTCCTCCAGAGCTCCCAGAGGCACTGAGTAATCCACTGAAACGTTTTGTGCTGCGAGTGGAAATGAGCAGGGAAATTTGGGAGGCCCAGGGAGCTGCAGCCCAGGGTGGGGATGGGATGTGATCACCTGGACCCTCCTTGCACATTTCTGCAGCATTTGTGTGGGAAATCTGCTGCCACACACCTCTGCCAGCAGGGTCCTGTCCTGCATGAAGGAGCAAATGGCCATTGCAATGAAATACCTGACCCCAGACCCCTCTGAAACACCTCAGATCTCACCTTGCCTTCCTCATTCTGGGCCTGAAGGGCAGGGAGAGAAGGTGTCTGGGGAACCTTCACCTTCTCAGCCAAAGGATGAGCCTCCCAATAAATCACCTCCTGCAGCACACAGTGAGAGCAGCAGATGGATAGAATCACACAACCATGGAATTGTCAAGGTTGGAAAAGCCCTCCCAACCCATCCAATCCAACCTCTGGAGTCCCACCATGGCCACTAAAGCGTGTCATGAAGTGTCACCTCTGCTCCTTTTTTGAACCCTTGCACGGATGGTGGCACCAAAACCACCCTGGGCAGCCCCTTCCAATGCCTGACCACCCTTTCCATGGAGAAATTCCTCCTCATGTCCAACCTGATCCTGTCTGAGGCTGGTCCCTCTCTCCCCAGGAGCAGAGCCTGACCCCCCTCCTGGCAGGGACTTGCAGAGCCAGAAGGTCCCCCCTGAGCCTCCTTTTCTCCAGGCTGAGCCCCCCCAGCTCCCTCAGCCCCTCCTGCTGCTCCAGCCCCTTTCCTGGACACCTCCAGCCCCTCAATGACCTTCTTGTCATGAGAGACCCAAAACTGCCCCCAGGATTCGATGTGTCCCTCCATTGCCTATGAGAGCAATAATAAATAGGCAATAGGCAAAAACCCACTTGATTTTTACTGTTTTTATGGTTTATCCCCCTAAAATTGACACCCCCCTGCCCTCTCAAAGCAGTGGATGGTTCCTGCCTCCATCAGCCTGGAGAAGACAAAGCAGATGGGGCTGCAAAAGGGGAAGGAGAAGCTTTTGGCATCGCCCTCGCTGCCTCCCCAGGAGCTCAGCAGGGACAATTACCGAGCAGGTAATGAAGACAGAGCACAAACACTGATTTGCTGCTTGTGGAGAA
Organism: Campylorhamphus procurvoides; assembly: GCA_013396655.1. Classification (NCBI taxonomy): domain Eukaryota; kingdom Metazoa; phylum Chordata; class Aves; order Passeriformes; family Dendrocolaptidae; genus Campylorhamphus; species Campylorhamphus procurvoides. The sequence goes on along the minus strand of WBMV01006663.1, from coordinate 534,618 downwards.
CAAAAGAAACCGCTATTAGTTTTCTTTTTTCTTTTTTTTCCTCCTGTAGATCAGGCCAAACAAACAGCTTCTTTAATAATGGAATGTGCCTTGATGTGCCAAGATAGGATCCCTCCCGCTGGCACGGGCTGGGCAGCTGATAACAGGAGCTTTTGCTTTATCATTAGTCCCCGACACAAAGATTCTCTCCCCTGGGAAATGTGCTCCAGGCTGCCAGATCAAACCATTCCCAGAGGGATCCAGCAGGGAAGGGAGACTGGTTAATGGTGCTCCTTCCTCAGCTCCTCTCCAGAGCCCCCTGGATGTGCCAGGGCAGGAGCGGGTCCTTCCTGGGAGAGGGCACAGCTGGAATGCACGGGGGGCACAGAACCTCGGGATGGGATGGGTTGGGTTGGGAGGAACCTCAGAGCCCATCTCATCCCACCCCTGCCATGGGCAGGGACACCTCCCACCAGTCCAGGCTGCTCCAACCTGGCCTTGGACACTTCCGGGGATCCAGGGGCAGCCACAGCTTCTCTGCCCAACCTGTGCCAGGGCCTGCCCACCCTCACAGCCAACAATTTGTTCCCAATATCCAATCTATCCCTGCCCTCTGGCATTGGGAAGTCATTCCCTGTGTCCTGTTCCCCCATCCCTTGTCCCCAGTCCCTCTCCAGCTCTCCTGGAGCCCCTTTAGGCCCTGCAAGGGGCTCTCAGGTCTCCCTGGAGCCTTCTCTTCTCCAGGTGAACCCCCCCAGCTCTCCCAGCCTGGCTCCAGAGCAGCGGTGAATAAGACCTTATAATTCTTAATTACAATTCTTGCAATTCTTATTTGCTAAAATGCAAATGGTCCCAGTGTGTCTTGGCACCCAGGGAGTCATCTCATCCCCTCCCTGACACCTGGAGGTGGTCACTGAGGGGCAGGATGGAGCTGGCAGATGGATTTCCCAAGCTGTTTGTTGTGCTTTGGCAAAGACCCCCCAAATCTGGAGCAACAAGGCCTGGGGTCTCTCCCTAAATTCCCTTCCAGGTGGGTTAGGGACATGGGGAAGAGGAAAACCACAACCCCAGCTGCCACACTGCTTTTCAGGGAGGGGACAGAAGGATCCATTGTCAGGTGCCCACTGAGGTTTTATCCCTCTCTCCTGGGAGAGCAGGAGGGAATGATCCCCAAAGGTGTTCCAGGAAAAGAGAGCAAACTCCTCATTCCTGCTGCATTTGAGGGAATTTCTAAGGAGCAGCAAAAGCAAAGCCTGACTTTGGCAGGAACCTCCTGCCCCAGGACACTTTGGACAACTCCAGAAGCCTTTTTATCCTTGCTGGAGCCACAGAAGGAGCTGGAGAAGGAGCTGGGAAGGGAGGCTGGGCTGAAAGGCTGGCAGAGGGCAGTGCCGGGGGAAGGAGCTGCCCAGAGAGGAGCTGCTGGGTGGGAGGGGATGGGTGTGAGTCCCTGAGCTGGCAGAGAACGGGGTAATTTCGTGGGAGTTGATCCCTTGAGGTTTTTGTTGGTTAGAGAAGAGAGTAACTTGTGGGAAGACACTCCTGGGTGGGTTCTCTTTGGTTTCAGGCTTCATGGAAAGTTCCTTTTTTAACTTTAGGGCTCTTTTCCCTGCTGGACTCTTCCCTTTGCTGGTTCAGATGCCTCATTAAAGAGCAGCTCTTGGAGGGTCCTGAAGGGCTCAGGGGCACAGGGAGGGGACAGAGACTCTCCCCAACCCCTGGTGACAGTGACCCCTTGGGTGGTGGGTCAGAAAGAGCCTGATGCTTCCTAAAAGCCCACCAGTGTCACTGGACTCAGCAGAGGGGTCTGGCTGCATCATTTATCTCCTTTTCATGGAAAACTCCATCTCTGGGTGCCTCTCCAGGTCTGATGCTTCATTCTGCTCCACTGGAGTGAGAATTCCAGCCTTGCCAGGCAGCTCAGAGCACTTTCCCTGTGTTTTCCAACAGCAGGAGCCCAGGAAAAGGTCTCCATTTTCCTGGAGATCTCATGGATCAATTTTCTGGTCAAACCAGAGGAAGGAGGATTTCCTTGTGGCTGGGACTTTCACAGCCTTTTCCTCCTGGATGAATAGTCAGGAATCTAAAAAAGGCTAAATCTAAATGGCAGCTTTTCCCAGGGAATTTTCTATGACCTATTTTTACTAAACTGGTGGGGAAATTCTTTCCCTGAGACTTCTTTCCCTGTCCCACTGGTCCAGGAGTCATCCAGCAGGTCCCAAGTTCCTCAGGACAGGCTGGTGGGATAATGAACCCTATTTCCAGAGGGAGTAAATTCCATGATTTTCCAGCTTTCCTCTCCCAACCTCAGTCCAACACATGGACAATGTTCATAGCAGAGACCAAATCCAGTAGCCCCAATTTAGCTCCTGCTTAATTGACCTTCCTCTTTGCAAGACACCCAGAGAAATGCTCCATTTCCCTCCCAGAGGATGTGGCTGAGATGCCTCCAGGCCTGGTCTCCAAACCCACCTTTGGATGGGGTGAAATGTCTGGGTCTGGCAAAGTCAGGGCAGGAGACTCCAGGAACCATGAGCTGAAGTCAGCGTTGTCACAAAATACATCATTTAAAATTGGCTATTTGAGATAATCATAGAAGAATCAAGGTTGGAAAAGCCCTCTTAGACCATTGACCTAGCACTGATGTGTCCCCATGTCCCCAAGTGCCACATCCTCACAGCTTTTGAACCTTTCCAAGGATGGGCATTTGCCCCCTTTTCTGGGCAGGCTGTTCAGTCCTTGGCAACCGAACATTATTTAAATGTTTGATGAGGTCCCTTTTGCTGAGAAGACACAGGAGCATTTCAGGAGTGTTTCTGAGATTCCAGGGGCTCAGAGACCCTCTGGAATTGTCTGTCTTTTTGGGGAAACCCTTCCATTTCAGACAGGCACAGTTATTCACTCAGTCCCCGCTATAAGAAGGCTCTACCTGCCTGAGAGGTTTCAAGATACTTCTGTCATAAGACTAATATTTAGATTAAATCCCTTTTCTAAGTAACAACATCCCTCAAACTTCATTTCCACCCCCCCATCAGAGCCTAATTCTGCAGCCGTTTTTCCTGCTTTAGCAGAGAGCTCCTGTCTATTTATATACATCCTCTCCACACCTAATAACCACAGGAATAACTAATAGGAAGTGCTCGAAGCATGTCTTAATTAGTCTGACTTTAGCAAGCTCCAATGTCTTTAGTTAATTGATAGATTTTAGCACCATGCAATCTCAGAAATTGAGGGAGGGTTTCCTCTGCCTNCCTTCCCAAACCTTCCCAAACCTTCCCTTCCCAAACCTTCCCTTCCCTTCCCTGGTTTTCCTCTCCCAACCATCCCTTCCCACACATTTTGTAGGACTGTAGCACATTTGAAACTTTTCCCCCTTTATCAGACTCACTGGGAATTAATTGCCAGGTTCAAGGGTTACTGGGAGGACTGGGAAGCCAATCAGGTTTTCCTGAGTGAATGGGCCAAAAAAAGGGAAGCTCTTCTGAACCTTCCCCATCAACATGGAGTTACTTCCCACCCTGGAATTATTTCCCACCAAGCCTCCATTGAGCTGTGGGGTGAGATCAGCTGGAAACATCACTCCTGCACAAATCAGGGACGTGGTGTTTGCTGCTGCACTGGGGAGTGGAGCTCATGGGAGCAGCTGCTGGTGAGGAGTCCTCCAGGTGGACACCCACGCAGAGCCTGTTGGGGTTTGGAGATCTTCATGGTAGCCATTCTGTGTGATCAGCCTCCCCAGAGGGATTTGGAGCATCCCATCTTCTCCCTGTTGCTGAGAAAACTGGAGTTTTAGCTAAGATTTGATTCCACAGCGTCCTCTGGAACTTCAGAGTTTGCTGGTGAACCTGTGGCTCACCACAGACCTTTCTCTGGCAGAGGAGACCATGGCCTGAAACCACTGCCATGGCCTTCCAGAGTATCCAGATGCTTCCCCAGGGCTCTGAAGGAAAGTCCAAACCAAACCAAAACTGTGCACAAACCACCTTCACCCAGGTCCCCAGTGAGTCCTCACCATGGCCTGGGTTATATCACAGAGTCAGACCCCCATTCCCTGCATGGAAAGAGCCTTCCAGCAGTTCCTGGAGGATGAGCCCTGTCTAATTGTCCTGTCTAATTGTCCTGTACAACTGGACCTACAGCAGGAGGGTGGTTGTCCCTCAGGGCTCAGATATTCTGCATGATCCCAAATCACAGCCTTGGCTGCAACTGGAGCTGGAAGTTTCCCACTGCAGGTGGAGGGCAGGGCAGGGTTACCCTGAGGGAATGGCTGGAGCTGTGGCAGGGCAGGCTCAGGGGGCATCTCAGCCAAAGGTTCTTCTTCCCCCAGAGGGTGGTGGGCACTGCCCAGGCTCCCCAGGGCAGTGGGCACGGCCCCAAGGCTGCCAGAGCTGCAGGAGGGTTTGGATGATGCTCTGGGGCACAGGGGGTGACTCTTGGGGCTGGTCCTGGGCAGGGCTGAGGGTTGGGCTGGCTGATCCTTGGGGGTCCCTCCCAGCTCAGCATCTCCTGGGAATCTCTCCCCAAAGCAGCTGCATTCCATGATGGATCCTCCAGCCTCCCCCTGCCTTCACAGGAGTGCCATGGCTACGACAAGACAACATAAAATCAGATTTCTACCAGCTCTGCCAGCACCTTTTGGGGTTTCACAAGCAAGGCTTTGGTGGGCACAGCACCCAGCGGGCTCCGTGCTAGGCTGATGAGAAGCAGGGAGACTGTAATGACATTCCTTCTGTAATTCCTGTCAAGCTGCAAAGCCAGCGAGGCTCGGGAAGTCAGCGAAGCTTTTCGTGTTTCCTGTCTTGATGGAAACATCATAGAGAGACTCTTGGTGCCAAATTGTCATCTCCCTGGCAGATATCCAGTCCTGTGAGCTAGAGAGAGGGAAACTGGAGAGGGAGGAGACTCTTCCTCCAGCCCTGTGGGCCAGATCCAGTTATGGAATTATGGAATCACAGATGGTTTGGGATGGAAGAGACCATGAAGATCATTTAATTCCACCCCCTGCCATGGACAGGGACACCTTCCACCAGCCCAGGATGCTCCAAGCCCTGTCCAACCTGGCCTTGGACACTTCCAGGATGGGGCAGCCACAGCTTCTCTGGGCACCCTGTGGTGGTGTGATGGGTCATCCTTGCAGAAGGAAAGTGTCCTGCAGGGAAACTCAGACTTGTGGGGAATTTTGAGCTGACAAACCACCCTGAAAGTGGTTCATGACATGGCTGCCTCACCCCGAGGGTGCTGTGGGTCTGTCCCTTCAGCACAGCTGTGCCACCAGTGCCAGGACAGCAGGATGGGCCCTCTGGTCACTGCTTGATGAGCAGCACCCATGGGGCCAGCCCCCCATGGCCAAGTGCTATGGGGCTCTGATCCCACCAGTGATGGCCCAGTCACTGCTGGGCTTTCCCAGAGCTCTAAGCCCAACTCTCTTCACTCCTCTCACCCACCACAATCTCGCTCACCGAATTATTTAGGTCTCCTTGCTAAGATTTAACACATCTCCTCATTAGCCTGGTGAAAAATGTACCTAGTTAGTGCCAAAAATCCCACCTGGATCCATTGCAGGTATCCCTGGTGGTGATGGATGGAGAGACCATCTCCCTCCCTCCAGGGCCAGCCCTGCATATTCCCTGCTGGAGGATGCTGTTCCAGAGACTTTATTTATTTACCTCTGAGGGGTTGTGCATCTTCTCCTGCTGAGATCCCACCAGGTTTCTGAGCCATCCAGCTCCTTGGAGCTCAGTTCCCTGGACACACTGATATGGAAGGGCCATGAAGATAATTAGAGGGATGGAACTTCTCCCCTATGAGGAAAGGCTGAGAGAGCTGGGGGGGCTCACCTGGAGAAGAGAAAGCTCCAGGGAGACCTGACAGCCCCTTCCAGTGCCTAAAGGAGATCCAGGAGAGCTGGAGAGACACTTTGGACAGGGTCTGGAGTGACAGGACAAGAGGGAATGGCTTCCTACTGCCACAGGGCAGGGTTAGATGGGATATTGGGAAGGAATTCCCCCCTGGGAGGGTGGGCAGACCCTGGCACAGGTTGGGCAGAGAAGCCGTGGCTGCCCCTGGATCCCTGGAAGTGTCCAAGGCCAGGCTGGATGAGGCTTGGAGCACCCTGGGCTGGTGGGAGGTGTCCCTGCCCATGGCAGGGGGCGGCGCTGGATGAGCTTTAAGATCCCTTCCAATCCAAACAATCCATGTTTGTCTTTTCCCTGTTGTTTGAAGCTTTTTCCTTCTCCTCCTTCCACAGAAGAACAACTCAGTGACCCATTTCCAGAGGGGAGGTGACACCTGGCTCAGCCACACCAGGGGAGGCAGGACTCAGCTCATGTTTGGGGCACACACAGAGAAGATCTTTCCTCTTCCATGTGCCTGCCCTTCCCTCCTGCACACAAACGGCTGCTGAAGGGTCTGGGAATGCTGGAGAAATCCCCAAGTGTGTCCATGGGACTTCTCGCTTTAAAGCTCAGCTTTGCATTCTGTTTCCAAGCTGCTGCAGAGAATTCCTACCCTTATAACTCTTCCTCACCACCCCATTCCCTCCCTCCTCCCTCTCTTGCAGGAAAGCAGAGCAAAGCTTTGTCTCAGCTGCTGCTCTCCAGATCCCTTTGAACATTGGCAGAGCCCCTCAGCCTGTGTGAGCAGAGCAGGTTTCAATAGACATGAGACTAACCAGGCACTAAAACCAAACAAAAAAGATCCCAAACCACAAACATCTGGGGGAGTTCTTGAAAAAAAAGAAGCCTCTTCCTTGATTTTTCTTTTCTTTCTGAAACAAAATTACCACCAGCAGCACAACAACAAAAAGCTTTCAAGTCTTTCTGGGACACGTGTCTGAGATTTCCGCCTTTGACAGAGGATGCTCGGGGTGCCTGGTGTGGAACTGTGCTCCTTTCAGATGTTTCCAAAACAGCAGATGCTTGTAAGACAAGAGGAACAAAGGGAGCCTTGGCTGATCCTCATTTGCCTTCAAAACTGACTTGCAGGATGCTCCTGTCTCTGGGATGGGGTGGGGAAGGCTCTGCCCCCCTGGCTGGCAGCGAGGGGCTCCTGGCTCTCTTGGATTTAACCCGCTGGAACAAGTGCACTCTGGCACAGCCTTGGCATGAGGATGCTCAGAGTGAGATGTATCTTCTCACACATTTGGCATCAGGGCCCGAGACTCAGCCCTGCCACCCATGTGCAGTTCCTCTCCCTGCTGGCCACGATCCTGCAGAAGAAACATCTTTGAACATCAAGGCCCCCTAAACTGCAGTTTTTCATGTCAAGCCTTGGAAAGGGGCTTGCTTTGGAGTCTGTTCCTGCAATCCCAAAGGAGCTGCCTGCCAACTCCTCAGGCACTTGGGGCTCTCAAACATTTTGGAGTGGCAGTGGCAGATGAACCACAGCCCAGGTGGGATTTCCCTTCCCAAAAACACCATATTGGTGTAACTAATCTGCCAGCACCTTGTGAGGGAGGATGCAGAGGGAGAGGAGCATGGCGTGAGATCCCACCATGCCTTGCCTCCCCCTTGGGCAGACTTCTCTGGTCAGCAAGAAGAAGCCATGGAATCAAACCCAGCACCCGGAGCAGACGCTGTTCCTCCTCCCCCAGCACCACATTCCTTCTTTGTGCAGAAAACAAGGGCTCATTTACATCATGGCATGGTTTCCAGGAAGCTGGAGAGGTCCAAAGGGAGGTCTATGGGATGGTACAAAAGGGACCAGGGATGGATCAGCATCAGGTTGGGCAGAGGAGCTGTGGCTGCCCCATCCCTGGGAGTGTCCAAGGCCAGGTTGGACAGGGCTTGGAGCAACCAGGGCTGGTAGAAGGTGTCCCTGCCCATGGCAGGGGTGGAATGGGATGAGCTTTTGGGTCCCTTCCCACCCAAACCATTCCATGGTGATTCCATGGCAGGAAGCTTTGGGCAGTGGGAGGGGGAAGGGATGCAATGGCTGGAGCTCAAGAGCAGCCTCTGGGCATTGGAAGATGAACAAGGGGAGCTCAGGAAATGGGGCTTTCCCCAATGTCATGTTTGAAGTGTTCAGGAAAGGGATGTGAAACAGCAGAGAAACACTGGAACATGGACAATACCTGGAGGGATGTGGATCTGCCTCTGGATGATTTATGGGCATCTCCTACTTCCCAACATGGCTCTGGACATGACATTTAATTTCCCCTTCTGCTGTTCTTGCATCTGCAGGGCTTGGGCTGGGGGGGAAGGCAGGGAGGGTCCCTGGTGTTGGGGGGGGCACAGTGGGGTTTGGGTCCATGCCCCAGCGGTGGGAGGGGACCACAAACATCCCACCACCTGGTTCCCAGCTCTCCTGAGGATCTCCCCTATCCCATGGGATCCATCTGAGGGCCCAAGGGTTAACCACCCCACGCTGGGCACATCAAAGCGCTGCTCCCCCGCAGCCCTGCCCGGGCCATGTGCTCTGTGGTGGCCCCATTGTGTTCCCTCCACAATGGGAGCTCTGTGGGGACAGAGAAACCCCAGCAGGTCCTCAGAACGAGCCTGTCACGCCGGAGAGGGGCTGGAAAGGGGACTAGGGAGTCACGCAAGGGTGCTGCTGGCAACATGTGAAGGCTCTGGAAGGGGCTCCCACGTGTTGCTGGCGGGGGGTGGGTGTTTTCCCAGGGATTTTGCCTTTCAAGTGCAGCCGGGCCCTGTTAAGCCGCCCTTTGATGCTCAGGCTCAGCCTTGTGTTGCCCAGCTGGAGCAGCCAAAGGCTTGTGGATGTGAAGAGGAAGGGATTCATCCCAGCCCTGGCAGGGGGATGGTGGCACAGAGAGCTCCTAGTCCCGCTCCTGGATTTTTGCAGCTGGAAAATGGTGTTTCCCCATGTGGGTGGGAGCACCAAAAGAAAGGTTTGCCCAATCCCAACCACACCTGAGGGTCTCCCCAACCCCAAGCTGGTGGAAAGTGCCCACCAGACCCATTCCTGTCTCACTGGCAGCTTCTCCAGCCATCATTGCTTATGCAAATCCTTGCCATGTGAATTCTGAGAGCATTTGCAGAGGGCTCCAATGAGTTCCTGTGAATTTGCACTGGTGTAATTGAGAACAGGGCTTGGCTCCCTGTCAGAGCATCCCGGGGTGCTTAAGAATGGGATGTGGCATTCCTGTAGCTGCTGCATTTGGAACAAATTGTGTTTTTAATGCTAAAATGTGGTTACTTAGCACCAAGGACTGATCACAAAGACATGGAGAGAAGCAGAGATGATACGGGTGGGGAGTGGCAGCACCCCCCTTTTGCAGCACTCCAGTCCTCATGATGAGCCTCTGATTTTGATTGTTCCTCGTTTTGCCAAGTGTTTCATCCTTGGATTGAAATGTCCCAGGCTGAAAGCTGGGGGAGATGCTGAGGAAAAGCGGCTCAGCTTTCGTGGACTAAAGATTCAAACAGGTGAGGTCACCACGGTGACCTTCTGGGCCTCAGATTTTAAAAGCAAACCTGAAGGATGCCAGTGTGTGGTGTGAAATTATTGCACCTTAGGAAACAGCTCCAGGTTTGGGGAGAGGAGGCCCTGAGGGTGCTGAGCTGAGTTTTGGCAGCTCTGCACGTTCCTGCTCCGTGAACCTGCTGCTGCTCCAAGCTCAAGAGGTGCTTCTGATCTCAGGCAATCACTGCCTGCTGATTTGGCTGCTGGATGGGAGGAATTGAGGTTGGACTAATGTGAAACCTTGGTTAAACGTGGCTTGGGTGTCCCAGCTGCCCATACTGGTGGCCAGAGCTGCTGGACCTCCTGCTTTCCTCCTCAGGGAAGGAGCAGAGCTCACCCAGACAGCTCAAAGCTCACCCAGACATAGTTTTGGATACTGAACCTGGAGCTGGAGGTGCTTCTGGCTGCACAATTCCAGTTGATTTAATCTGGTTTCTAACTGGCTTTGTCACCTCCTTTGCCATGGCAGGTCCCTGTGAGCAGCAGACACCACAAATGCCTGTGCTCAGCCCATCACTGTCAGCACACGGAATGGGCAGGAGAGCACACCCCGAGGGACAAAAAACAGGGAAAAACCCTCAAAAATGTTATTTTCCAATAGTTTCTGCCTTCCTTTGGGGCCTGCTGTGCCAGGCACTGAGTGACACACAAGGAGAGCCCTTTCCCACTTGCAAAAGGCATTTTTCAGGCTCTGGTTCAGCAAAGCATTTAAAGAGCTGCTTAAATCAGGCAGAGTGTGCAATGCCCCCAAAATCAATGGGAGTTGAGCATTGCTTAAATGCTTCGCTGGGCTGCACCCTGAGCAGCCCTGCCAGACAAAGGGGAGATGAGGAGAGGTTTGGGTTTCCTCCTGGGAGTGGCAGCAATGAGAATCCAGCTCTTGGAATCATCACCTTGCTGCCTGTGCCGTGCTGGAGGGGAGGGTGGGAGGATGAGGATGGGAGGATGGGAGGATGGGAGGATGAAGATGGGAGGATGAGGATGTGAGGATGGGGATCCTTCCTCTCCCAGGGATGCTGCTGCTACCTGGGGAACCTCGGGAGGAGAAGAAACCCTGCAGGCTCAGCCCTCTGGTGGGCTGTGGGTGTGTGCAACCCCACCCAGATGGCATTGAAGGAAAGCAGCAGGTTCCCAGCGCTGGGAACAGGGCAGGAAATCCTCTGGCACTGCACAAACCTGGCTGTTTTCCAGCCCCCACGTCATCACTTTTCGCCCATGTTCAAAAGCCTGACCTTCTGCTGCCTTTGCTTGCAGAGAGTTTAAATTACTTAAGGCTTTTTTCTTTTTTTTTTCCAGCTCCTGTTTTCTTAAATTACTTACTGAGAAAGCCTAAGTCAATCTACATATTAAACATCCCCGAGATTGGAGGCTGAGTCAATGTGGCTCATGACAGCCCAGGAAACCAAATCTGCCTGTGCTCCCCCTTCCCTCTCTCCTTTAGCTTAAGGGGATAAAACTTTGAAGATGTAATCTAGGCATTATCTGCCTTTTTGGATAATGTTCAACAGTAATTTTAGCATGGTCTTTATCTCCAAAATGGTTGGTTTAAATCTGCTTCTCTCCCAGGGGCTGGTTTGATTTTCAGGCAGCAAAGGATCTTTGCCTGGGTGTTTCCCTCTGGTGGGTCAGGTTTGTTTTTGGCTCCTGGTTTATTCTCCTGTTTGTTTCCCCCACTCTGTCACATCAGCATGGCTTGGCTTCTGTTATATTGGGATTTATTCTCCATCTGAAAGGATTCTTCCAGACAGAACTCAAGAGATATTCCAGAGGTGGGACTTGGGACCCCCTCCAGTCTCCCCACCATGTGCTGGTGGAAAAGGGCAAGGCAAGAACTGGGATGGACCCAAATTTTCCAAACTTCCTCTCCAAGCAGATCCAACAGGATATTACCCCTCACCCCACGCTGTTTCCCTCCTGGTTTTCCATCACGATTTTGGTGTGTTTTCCAAAGCTCCTGTGTTAGCTCAGAACCATCACTAACAACATTTACTTCCATCTGCTTAAAAAAGATATTTGAAAACTGGGTCAGTTCATCTTCCCCCAACCCAGATATTTTTCTGTGGGGAAATTGAACTGCTCCCTCTTTTCTTTTTTTTTGTCCTCCTGACAAACCCTTTAGCACCAGTCTGAACTCTCAAATACATATTGCCTTCCTTCTCACAGGCACAGAACCTGCTTCCAATAAAACTTCCCCCCGAGACACTGGATCTGGCTCTGCCTTTCCTGATTAAATGGGCTATGGATTTAATTTGACAAGAGAGGGAACTGATTTAGCAGATAAAGTATCTTGTTCAAAGGTGATGTTTCTATTGCTGCCCGATCTCTATCAGGTGCCCATGTCATGTGTGGTTGGAGCCTACTATGAAACATCACCTTTTGCTAAGTGATATTTATGGCTGTCTCTGCCTTTTCCCCATATTTTTGATTAGATCTGTCGGAAAAATGTGATTTCTGTGATTTCACAGGAGTGTGGGCTGTGTTTCTGTGGGCTCAGATGGGCTGAAGCCCCCCCTGCAAAAGTGATGGCACCCCCACTTAGCCAGGGGTCAGGATGGAGCTGGAGGGGTGTGGATGTTCCTCTGGATGATTTATGGGCATCTCCTGCTTCCAACACCACTCTGGGTTTAACATTTCCTTTCCCCTTCTGCTGTTCTTGCACCTGCAGGGCTTGGGCTGGGGGAAAGGCAGGGAGGGTCCCTCGTGTGGGGGGTTTGGGGAGGGCTGTGAAGCCCCCAGGAGGGGGATTGTGCTGTGAACATCCTTTCAAAAGACCCGACACTTTCAAAAGTGTTGACTGGGGGCCTTTGTCCTGCTCAGTGGCTGTTTCAAGAAGGGCTTTGGCAGAGATGCTTTGCCGTGGGAAGGGCAGGGTTTGGGCACATCCTGCTCTGTGCCAGGACCAAGGGATGTTAAATCAGGGAGTGGGGGCTGGGGAGGGTTTTTAGTTTGGGTGACTGCAATATTAAGCTCTTAGAAAGTGTCCAAAGGAGGGCAAAGAGATGGTTCAGGGCCTGGAGGGGCAGCGTGTGAGGACACTGAGGGCACTTGGGGGGTTCAGCTGGAGAAGAGGAGACTGAGGGGAGAGCTCATTGCAGGGACACCTTCCTGGGCAGGGGCAGAGGAGGGGCAGGCACTGAGCTCTGCTCTGTGGGGACAGGGACAGCACCCAGGGAATGGCTGGAGCTGTGGCAGGGCAGGCTCAGGGGGCATCTCAGCCAAAGGTTCTTCTTCCCCCAGAGGGTGGTGGGCACTGCCCAGGCTCCCCAGGGCAGTGGGCACGGCCCCAAGGCTGCCAGAGCTGCAGGAGGGTTTGGATGATGCTCTGGGGCACAGGGGGTGACTCTTGGGGCTGGTCCTGGGCAGGGCTGAGGGTTGGGCTGGATGATCCTTGGGGGTCCCTTCCAGCTCAGCATCTCCTGGGATTCTGGGATATGGAGTTCCCAATAAAACCCACCCAGTGCTGAGGACACAACTTGTTTAACTGTGTTGTCACAGGCTTTGGGTGAGTGAGACCTCCTGAACACAGGCTGCTCTCCAGCACCATGAGCATGGAGTGACAGGACAAGGGAGAGTGGATTCAAACTAAGAGAGAGTAGGTTTAGATTAGATAGTAGGAGGAAATTCCTCCCTGGGAGGGTGGGCAGGCCCTGGCACAGGTTGGGCAGAGAAGCTGTGGCTGCCTCTGGATCCCTGGGAGTGCCCAAGGCTTGCTTGGACCAACCTGGACTGATGGAAGGTCCGTGTTCATGGTAGGGAGTGGGACTGGATGATCTTTGAGGTCTCCCATTAGCTCTGACTGGTAGCCCCTACTCACAGCTCCAATGTAGGTCACTGGTTCAGAAATGAGCAGCCAGGGCTGTGTGTTCCCAGGCTCTGCCTGCCTGCAGCACCTCTGCAGGGATACAGGGAATGCTGAAGGAAGAGCTGCTGAAAAGCAAAATTCATTCTGACTGTGGATGGCCACACCAAAGAACAGATTATTGTTGGAAAACAGCACCATTAAGTGCATGGNTTCCCAGGCTCTGCCTGCCTGCAGGAGCTCTGCAGGGATAAAGGAAGAGCTGCTGTAAAGCAAAATTCATCCTGACTGTGCATGGCCACACCAAAGAGCAGATTATTTTTGGAAATCAGCACCATTAAGTGTGATGTGTGCACTGTGGCTTCTTACCTAAAATCCCAGAATGGTTTGGGTGGGAAGGGACCTCAAAGCCCATCTCATCCCATCCCTGCCATGGGCAGGGACACCTTCCACCAGCCCAGGGTGCTCCAAGACCCATCCAACCTGGCCTTGGACACCTCCAGAGATGGGGCAGCCACAGCTTCTCTGCCCAACCNCCTGCCATGGTCAGGGACACCTTCCACCAACCCAGGGTGCTCCAAGCCCCATCCAGCCTGGCCTTGGACATTCCCAGGGATGAGGCAGCCACAGCTTCTCTGCCCAACCTGTGCCAGGGCCTGCCCACCCTCCCAGGGAACAATTTCTTCCTAAGGAAATCCCCATGTGTGTCTCTAAATTGTTCTTGCCACTGGTGCTGTGCCACCCCAGGGGAGTTGTCCCTCATGTGTTCATATATATGGGACATGTCCCTTGTCCCTCAGACCATTTGTCACCCAGTGCTGCTCAACACCCACCAGGCATTTTGCCCAGGTGGCCTTTCTGGGGAGATAGAAGGAGAACAGTCATCCATGGCCAGTTCATCCCACAGAGCTGTCCTTCTCTTTTCCACACTAAATGATCATCTCAGGCTCATTGACATGGAAGATTTCTGTGGAGGATCCTTCAGCCCTGCTAATAACGCTCTGCCTGCGAGCTGTCTGATAAGGAATTGCTGGAAAATGCTCCACATGAACATCTCCTCTTCTGATCACTTCTCCTCAGGCACTTCTTCAAGGGAAGACGTCCCCTCTGCCAGTGCCGTTCTCCCAGACCTCTGCTCTTTGGCTCTCCAGGGTTTTTTTTAGCCACTGTGGTAAAGCATTTCTCCTTCCCCTGCTGCTGATGAGAGACACCATCAAATTCCTGGTGGTGTCACAGGTAATAGCTGCTGCTTTGATGAAGGGGCTCCTCAGCCAGCAGGATTTCAGCAGGGCAGGCATTGCTCAGGAAGATGCATTAGTGCACCTGGGCCATTTTTTCCAGGGCTTGCAGAGACTCATTGCCCTCCTGTCTGCCCTGCTGTGATTTACCTGCTGCTTACACCGTGCCCTGTCAGACACACAAAGTGGCAACTTTAACCCTTCCTTCTTAATAGCTGCTTTAAAGAAAACATCTCGGAAAGCTGTGGCTTTCTATTGGAAATTAAAAAGCTGTTTGCCACGGGTGAAGGCAGACTGAAGGGAAGCAGTTGCTTTCCTTGTCACCAGCTCTGGTGGATACAGTAATTTCTGCTCTCCCAGATCCTCTGCTCCTTCACTCCTGGGTCCTGTGTCCAACCATGGCCTGTTCTGAGGTCCGAAGGCTCAGATGGTTTGTGCACTGTGTGTTTTTGAGATGTCCAGCCTGACACTCACACAGAGCATTGCACTGGCATCAGGAAATAGCTGTTCTATCTCATAAACAAAGGCACTGGGAGATGGACTGGGCTTGGAGCAACCTGGTCTGGTGAAAGGAGTCCTTGGAGTTGGACCTGCATGGTCTTTAAGGTCTCTTCAGAGCCAAACCATTCTGTGGTATAAAGTTCCAGGCAGCTATTGCAGTTTAATGCCTGTTATGGGAGATGAAGTTTGCCCAGTTTCCACAGACACAGGAATGCAGATTTTGCCCTGCCAAAGCAGGGGTGGGTGGGATCCACCTCCCCACAACTGGGTGTCTCCATCTAATCCAGACCTCCAAATGCCTTGTGTGCTCTGTAGAGACAAACAGTGGACTCCAAACAACTTCATCTTAACTCAGACTTCTGCAATAACACAGCTGAAGCAAGCCATGAAGTGTCCTGAGGGCATAAACTGAGCCTGAAATAACTGACTGAGGGGGATAAATAAACCTTGGAGTGGGGTCGGTTCAGGTCCTCCCTCTCTCTGGACTTTCTGGACAGCAGAACTGGTGAAAGGAGGAGCAGGAACGAGGACACCTCATGACCTGAGTCTGTGGAAACCGCCAGGGGCTCCAGTGGTGGGTAAGAGGAGCCTTCTCTGCTGAAGGGAAGCTGTGTGGAATGAGAGTTATGGGAAGAGGACACTGATGGTGACAACCACAGAACCAGAGGTGGCAGGGCCAGAGATGCTGCAGGGAGGGGACACCTGGGCTGTTGGCATCTCTGCCCAGGTACCCTCCTTCTTGAGCAGCTTTTTACCACCCAACAGAGAGCTGATAAAACGTCTATTTAATGCCCATTATCACCAACGTTTCTTAATTGCTTCCTTCTGGGAGCGTTTTGCAGGCGGTGTCATTAATGGGATGAGCTTCAGGACTCATTAGCTGTGCCACCAAGAAGGGCACAGAATGAAGGTGTTACAGTCACCTCCCTCCTGAAGAAATAGCTCCAATGTTCATCAGATCTGACTGGCAAACTCCAGCATTGCACAGGATGGATTTATGGAGGGCTGGGAGCCGGGGTTATGGCAAACAGCAACTCCAGTTTTGGAAGAATCCTGGAATCTCCTGACTTGGAAGGGACTCACAAGGGTCACTGAGACCTGTCCCTGCACAGGACACATCCACATGTGTGTGCACATTGCCCCAGGTGTTTGGGCAGGGTGAGTTGGGGCTCCTTCCTGCCCTGACCCTCTCCCTTCCACCCCAGCTCACTGCAAAGTCCATCTTCAGAACGACTCAGGCTCTTCGGATCACAAAATCACAGCATTATTAAGGCTGGAAAAGCCCCCTGAGATCACGGAGTCCAACCATTAATGGATCCACCACTCAACCGTGTCCCTAAGCTCTAGAAGTTTTTTAACACCTCCAGGGATGGTGACCCCACCACTGCCCTGGCCATCCTGCTCCAATGCTCTCTGTGGCCGTGACTTGCAGGGTCAGGGTGGTGTCCAGGCTCTGGTGTGCCCTGGAGCTCAAACCTGAGCTCCTCCAGCCCAGCCAGGAGGGACACAACTGTCCTAAGTCTTGTGACTCTGAAAACCCCACCTGGGCTTGAATTTCCCTCCTCAGGGTGGAACAACCCAAATTTGTGTGGTGTGTGCAGGCCCAGAGTGTTCCAGGCATGAAGAGGATGAGGATGGTCTTCCTTCAGAGCTGCTCACACCAAGCACTGGGAGCTCTTGCAGCTCTCTGATGCTCCACAGCCCTCTTTGAGCCAAACCTCTGTGAAAAGCCTGTGGAAAGCCCTCTCCAGAGGGGAATCCTCAGGGATGTGTGCTCAGGGAGCATGAAGGCAGCACAAAGCCAGCCTGTCAGGACGGGTTTGTCACTGCTACAGAGCACAAACACTCCCTGCTGCTTTTGGCTGTGAATTTGGTGTGAATTTACTCTGGTGGGAGATGCTGAGCTCTTCACTCCAGACACCACAGCCCCGAATTTGTCCAGAGGGCAGCATGGCATGGACACCATCAGCTTGCCCATCTGTCCTGGGCAACTGGCATTACTGGGCTGGCATTGCTGCTGGCATGTCATGGGCACTGAGCTCATTACCTGGGTTACCTGGGCACTCCTTTGTGTTCCCTGCCTGCCTTTCATCTTTTATTTACACTGTTGACTTGCTGTTCTATTTTTATCCAGCACCATCACCCAGGGACAGGCCCAAACGATCCTTCCAGTTTCCCCCAGTGGGATTCAGCCTTTTCCATCCTTGCTGTGATCCTGCTGCTGTTTCTGCTCATTCCTGGTTTTCCCAGATTTTCTCTGAACAAGGATCAGAAGTGTGGATTTACAAGTTAGCCCTGGTTTGCACTGGCTGACATTTTCTGCCTTCTTTCAGGGTGTTTCAAAGCATAACTGAGATGTTTTGAGGGGGCTTTTAGGAGCTTCCAGGTTAAATCCAGGGAGATCACAGCATCTGACCCTCTTTCTTCAAAGGAGGCTCCCCAGGGAGATCTGGCTGAGGGTTTCATAAAATCAAAAAAGGACCTGGGTTGGAGGGGACCTTAAAGATCATGCCATGGCCAGGGACACCTTCCATGAGCCCAGGTTGCTCCAAGCCCTGTCCAACCTGGCCTTGGACACTTCCAGGGCTGGGGCAGCCACAGCTTCTCTGCCCAACCTGTGCCAACCTCACAGGGAACAATTCCTTCCCAATATCCCATCCATCCCCGCCCTCTGGCACTGGGAAGCCATTCCCCTTGTCCTGTCCCTCCAGGCCCTTTTAAATTGTCTCTCCCCACCTTTCTTGCAGCTCCTTCAGGTCCTGGAAGGCCATAATTAGATCACCCTAAAGCTTCTTTTCTCCAGGCTGAATAATCCCAGTTCTCTTTCTCTTCCTTCCCTCCCTCCCTCCCTTTAGTTCCTTCATCCCTAGCCCAGCTTTCCCTGTTTCCAGGAACATTCATTTCACATGGAGCTTTTCCCATTCACAACATTCTCACCCCTGCAAACAACACCCAGAGCCCACTCCTGACATATTAATGGCAAAGATGACAGAGGTGACTTTGAGAGCACTCTTTCTAAATGACACCTTCCCCTCCCAACTCTGTCACCTCCAGCTTTGTGAGGGAGAGGGGAATACTTGGAATAGATATCACAGAACTATCCCAGGTCTCAGAATTAATCTTTCAATCTCTTCTGACTGCAAATATGTAGATTAGCTGTCTCCTAAAATGTTGATATATCAGCACATCAGTCCTCATTTGTGTTCTTTAGGATGAATTTGTGTTTTAAAGTGATGTTGGTGCTATCTGGATTTACAGAGCTGCTCTGTCAAGTCTTATCTGCCCGGTGTGCAGTCTCCATCAGCTTCGGTTTGGCCCTGGAATATACAGGGGAAGAACTGGAGATTTTCCATTGTCAAGTGTTCAGAAATGTCACCCAACCCAGAATGTGCCAGGGAATTGAGTCCTGTTCCTCAGCAGCTGTGTTGAATTGAGGGATGGCACAAGATGTTCATCCTGGCCATTTGGCATCGGGGATTGAGGGATTGGAGTGTGTGGAGAGCAACAGGAAAGAACAGAAGAGCTGAAGAGGCTGATTTATGGGGAAAGAGAAAAGGAAATCAATGGAGAGGGATGAGCCCCTCAGGCTCTGGTGCTCAGGCAAGCTCCAGCATTTCCTGGCTCTCATCCTCACTGCTTCAAGAGAAGCACTTTGGTCCCCTCTGAAGGGCCCAGACCCAGGAGAACCAGCTTGTTTTTTGGAGAACAGAAGGATCCTGGTCCTTTTCAGACCAAGCCAACCCGCCCTGTGCTTCCCCCTGCCTTTACCTCCAGGTGCTGGGCCCTTGTGAGGACCTGCTGTGGGTCAGATGCTGTTGGGAGCCAATTCCCTCATCCTGAGCGTTTTGGAAGCCCTGAGTGTGAAAGAACAGGAGCCAGCAATCCCCCCAGGATGCAGCTGTGGGTACACAGGGCTGAGATGATGTGATGTGGCTCCTGGTCCAGTCTGGAGCTTCCCAGAGCGTGTCCTAAAGCTGGAAGGTGAGCTGGGAAGTTTCCTGCAGCAGGAGAAGGGAAGGGGGGCACAGGGAGAGGACTGGTGGCACTGCTTTGGGATATCCCACTGGAACTGGGGGATGCAGAGCCCACTGGCTGGCAGGGAGTGCTGGGATTGCTCCTGGGGCATCATCCAGAGGGCTGGAGGTGGGTTGTGACATGTTGGGGGTGCCAACTGCATTCCTGCCTTGACCCGAGGCCCCAGCACCTACAGAAGAGGCTCCTGCTGAAACCTGGAGGACACAGAGCTGGGTTCCTGCCCTGGGACCTCCTGCTACACATGTGAGACAGGAGGAATCTGTGCTGGTCTCCTGGAAGCCTCAGGGTAGGAAAAGGGACACTGAGCTGAAGCATTTGGGCTGTGCCAGCCAAGAGGTGGAAGCAAGGAGAGAGCTGTGGGTCCCCCCAGCACCCATGGGACCCCAAAGGGCTTTGGGGGAGGAGGGACTTGGGCTCCATCCTGAAGCCAGAGCACCTCCTGGAGGGGAGGCTGGAGCTGTGTCTGCTCTTCTGACCTGCTCTCACTGTCCTGTTTTATCTCCAAGCCCTCCCCAGATCCAGTGCTGTATCCATGGCAATCAGGGCTTTCCTAGTCGTGCCTTTCTTGTGTGTCACGGTGAGCAAGAACCTTCTGAAGACGCAGGCTTTCAAGGGAAGAGAGGATTTTCCTGCCTGGAAAGCCAGCAGCTCTTGACCCAGGAATGCAGGAGAAATCCCTGTTATCAACAGCTCTCTTCTCATTTCTTGGTGTGCCTGGGAGATGTTGGGGCTTGGCTACACAAACCAAGTGCAGCAGGAGAGAAAGGATTGCCCTGCCCTCCCAGCAGAAAATATTGTGACGCTTCAAAGACTGGCTGGGAGCTGCAAAAAACGGCAACAGTGATTTTCTTCAGTAAACAGCCTTGTAACTGCTCCTTAGCGGGCTAAATTTGTCACCAAAAGTGGCATAAACATGCATTTTCACATCGAGGGTGACCGGAGGAGGGGAATGTTTGGGGCAGCTGTGAAAGTGGTTCTTTTTTGGAACAGCAGAGGTTGGTAGGTGAGGAAGGGTGGGACAACACATCCTATTTTTCAGCCATCCCTTGATTTTTCTGCCGTTTCCCAGCTCCTGGCCTCGGGGGGGTTCAGCAGGGGGGTTGATGTGGCAGAAAATGCTGGTTCTGTTTTGCTCAGGGTGCTTTGGGAAAAGCATTTCAGCTCCTTCCCAGCTGCAGCCTCTTCATGCCTCTCCTTCTCCTCCCTCCTTTCACACCTGCCTTTGAAATGGAGATAGAATGAAACACAATTTTCATTTATTAGTGTTTGTGATCTTCAAATGGAGGTGGCCTGGCAGCAGAGAACTGTAGTGCTGCTGGTGTTACACTGGAATCACCTTCCCTGCATATTGAAAATAGTTTCTGCTCTAATTAGCCCGCTAAGTACTTGTCTCCTTGTCTTGTTTGAAGTGTCAAATTTTCATTACAGAACAAACAAGCAGCTCCTTAGAAAATTTTCTCTCAATTAAGAGCAAGCAGGAACTGGTTGAACAGCTTCAGGAGTGGGAAATGGTGGGAATGGAAGGCCAAGTCCCATCGGCCACGCTCTGTCACCCTGGGGATGGCAGGAGGAGCAGCGAAGGCTTCGTGTCCTCTCTGTCACCACTAACGTGGAGTGGCATCTCATATTATGGCCTGTCACCAAAATCGTGTCATTAACCACGGGAAACAGAAGAAAACCCACAGACAATTAAAACAATCCCGAGGTAAAAAAAAATAGAAAAGAAAAAAAAGAAAATCAATTTAAAAAAAAATAAAAATACGACGTTTTCTTACGTGAAATGGATTCGGGTTTGTTTCCACAAGGAGTGCTGGGGAAGGCACCCAAATTTCCTGATGATCTTTGGCTCTGCTTCATTTCTTTGCTGTTCCTGGAGATGTCTTGGGGCTGGTGCAGTGGGATGTCACCCAGCCTCTCAGCTCCTGCTCTGCCACGTCCCTGCCTTGCTGGAAATCCCTACAGGGAATCAGGAAAATGAAGCTTTGGCTCTGATGCTGCAGGAGGATATGAATCCTCTTCTCTCTGGCTGTACATCCTTACCTGATGGAGAACCTGGGGAGGGAGATGAATCCACATAAAACCTACATGGCTTTGTCTCTCTGGCTGTACATCCTCACCTGATGGAGAACCTGGGGAGGGAGATGAATCCACATAAAACCTACATGGCTTTGTCTCCTCTCCAAATCCCATGTGACTTGATTCCTTATCCCAGGAGATGTGTCTCCTTTGGAAGCAGGGAGGTGTGCAGTGTCACAGCCCCAGGTGGATTTTGGGACAGCCTGGAGCTTGCCTAGCACAGAAATATTTCCCCATCCCTGTTTCAAGGCTAATTTGGGGGTTTATGAGGTGGATTGAACACACAGAGGTGTTTTCTGAGCCTTTTCTCTGCCCCATTGTTTGAACAGAGAGCTCAGGCTGGATCTGGGATACCAGTTCCTGAGATGACCAGGGAAGGGGACACTCCAAGCAGTGAGGGGACAGTTCTTCAAAGGATACATCAGCTCAGGCAGCCGAATTGGCTTGTTCAGCTGGAGCAGGGCAGGCTGAGGGCAGAGCTCAGGGGGGCTGCAGCTCTGAGCTCTGCTCTGTGGGGACAGGGACAGCACCCAGGGAATGGCTGGAGCTGTGGCAGGGCAGGCTCAGGGGGCATCTCAGCCAAAGGTTCTTCTTCCCCCAGAGGGTGGTGGGCACTGCCCAGGCTCCCCAGGGCAGTGGGCACGGCCCCAAGGCTGCCAGAGCTGCAGGAGGGTTTGGATGATGCTCTGGGGCACAGGGGGTGACTCTTGGGGCTGGTCCTGGGCAGGGCTGAGGGTTGGGCTGGCTGATCCTTGGGGGTCCCTTCCAGCTCAGCATCTCCTGGGATTCTGGGATATGGAGTTCCCAAAAAAACCCACCCAGTGCTGAGGACACCACTTGTTTAACTGTGGGTGACTGAGACCTCTTGACAACGCTCTGAGGGACAGGGTGGGATTGTTGGGGTGTCTGTGCAGGGCCAGGAGCTGGATGGATGATCCTGTGGGTCCCTTCCAACTTAGGATAGTCTATTAAATTCTAAATTCTGCCCTGAGGATGAAAAAAAGCTCCTTCAGTTGGTGATTCAGTGAAAGAAGCCAAGAAACCACTCCAGGTTCCCCTGTGGAAAAGCCCCTTTTCACCTCCTCAGCTGCAGAGGGGCCATGGAGGGACCTTCTGCCACCAACCCTCCCCAGATCCCACCGTGCTGTGCCAGGGAAGGTCTGGAGTGACTTTTGGGCTCTCCTGGATCCCTCCTGGCCCTGCAGGCAGGAGAACCAAGGGCAGCACTGGCCCCTGGGCAAGAACTTACAAAACAGCCATCAATAAACCCAGCCTGGAAATGAGGAGATCCTGGAGCTTTGGAGGAGCGAGGTCCTGGATCCAGAAGCTGCGAGGAGCCCACGGAGCAGGAGCTGGCCCTTTATCAATGGGATCCTTTATGTGCCTGCCAGCAAAAGCAAGGGCTCAATGGATGGCAGGGAAAGCTCCTTTTAAGGCATTTTAGTCTCGCTTTGCATTCTCCAGGGGTTTTATTTTTAAGGTGACCTTCAAAGGATGTCTGTTCGAAAGCGAATTCTGCCGGGCTGTGATTTCTCTGCCACGGAGAAAGAAGCCCTGAACGGGTTTTAAATATTTGTGTTGGTTTAGGCTCGATGGTCGCTCTGGAACGAGCAGGAAGGTTGGGTGTGGTTTTGCTGGAAGCCCTGCTGGTCTTCCAAGGGATCTACTGGGAGAGAGGCTTTAATGTCTGCACTCCTCCAGTGAGTTCAGTGTTCAAAGGAACTTGGGAAAAGAGTAAAAAAACACTTCATGAAACCATCTCCCCTCTGCTGATGTTATAAAGACAAATGCTGCTCTTTTCCTTTGTAGCTGTCTCATTTCAGTGACTCACAGAAATGTCTTAATCTCTTTATTGATTTTCTTTTCACTTCTCCTCATCCTCTCTTTATTTTACCTTATCTGGTCACCCATTTCTGAAACGGAAATCGGCGATTACTGGATAATAATGGATATTTTTAATCAAGAGCGTGTTTGTGGCAGGATGTGAGTTTGGCCCAGCCCTGGGGGCTGTGCTGTGGGGCACTGATGGAAGGGGTTCTTTATTTGAGCAGCAGAGGTTCTCAGGTGAGGGAGCCTGGATAATCCATCCTGGTTTTCAGCCATCCCTTGGTCGTGCTGCCCTTTCCCAGCTCCTGCTGGGGCATCCCTGCTGGATCCACACAAATACAGCAATAGGAGAGTCCCCACCTTGTGCTTGATGCTCTTTGTTCTTGCACTGGCTGGAAACACCACCCAGAGATCCACTGGAATGCACCTCCTGGTGGGAAGGGAGGTTGTTCCCAGTGTCATGCCAGGCTGTGAACTCAATTCCTGTGGTGCCCAACACGGGTGGCACAGCTGTGCCTAAGCCCTGTGTAACCTCAGCACTGTTGGTGGTGCCAACGTGGTGCCCGCAGGGCCCTGTAAAGGTGATTTCCTGGGCACAGGTGATGCCCAGACTGTGCCAGCACTAATTTGGCCCCGAATCTGCAGTGCCCTTGTGGATTCAATGGAAGAGTGTGTTGCAAGAGAGAACAGAATGGATTGTGCCCCTGATTCCCAGCCCCCATGGAGAGGCACATTGGCAAAGCTGCCTCCAAGCCCTGCTCAGCTTCTCATATTTTTTTTTGGAAATAAGAAGCAATAAATGTTCCACAGGTATTTAGCAATGTTATGGCATATTCCAGCAATATTTCTGCCTCTGAGGGTTCCAAATCCAAGAGCTTCCAAGCTCGTGGCCCAGAGTGCTCCAGGGATGCTGCTGAGTGCCAGAACTTGGGGTTGGGGATGTGAACTTTGCCTAAAAGTGTGTTTGTGTTTATACAAACAAGGCAGCGACACAAAGAGCTTTAGTTACCGAAATCAATAAACTTGTTAACTTGCTCTTCTCTATCAGAAAAGATTAGTAACTAATCCTTTCTCCTTCACCTTGGGGGCAGTCCAGGCATATTCATTACAGAGTGGGAACCTTCCTGCAGCAACTTGGGGGATCATTAAAGCAATCCCAGGGACAGAGATGCCCGACCACCAACACCTGCCCGTGGAGGACACGTGAGCTGGGACTCAACAAGGACTCAGGGAAAGTTTTGTGGAGCTCGTGGATTCAAGGACCAGGGCAATGGAGCTGGGGAAGGGGCTGGAGGAGGCTGAGGGAGATGGGGAGGCTCAGCCTGGAGAAAAGGAGGCTCAGGGGGACCTTCTGGCTCTGCAAGTCCCTGACAGGAGGGGGGAGCTGGGGGGGGTCGGGCTCTGCTCCCAGGGGACAGGGACAGGAGCAGAGGGAACGGCCTCAGGTGGGATATTGGGGACATTTTTCATGGAAAGGGCTGTCCAGCTGCCCAGGGAGGTGACAGAGTCCTCATCCCTGGAGGGATTTCAAAGCTGTGTTGATGTGGCACTTGGGGACACAGGTCAGTGCTGGGGAAATGGTTGGACCTGATGATCTCAGAGGGCTTTTCCAACCTAAACCATTCCATGATCCTGTGACTCAAAGGCTCCAAAGAGCTGAGCAGGTCCTGTGGTCGTGTGTGTGCATTTGCAGAGGAGTTCCTGCACTATTTAAACCCAGATTTTGGGGCTGCCCTCAGAGTTTTGGGCAGCTGGGGCTGTGCCAGGGCTGGTTGGAGCCTGCAGGGCGAGGGCAGCAGGCTCAGTTTGCTCCTGGCAGGTAAAAATCTCTGCAAACCCCTTGGGCTTTGTCAGGCTGAGCTTTGTATCCAACCCAATCAACCGTTCAGAGGGGGAATTTCCTTTTGTTCCTGCTCTCTGTGTCTTCAAGGCACACAATGGGGAGATTATTTTTTAAAATAATAATTTAAGAGCTCAGTGAACACAGATCGAGGCACCAATAACTGAAAAGAAAAAGGCACTTTATGTATGAGGTGGAATAAAATTGTTGACTGGGACAAGCCAGGCTGAGATTGTATTGCCCAGCTTAAAAGATCCTTGTGCTTATTCTTTATTTTAGAGGGTGATTTAAGATGAAATCCTGGCTTTGCTAAAGAAAAAAAAGGAAAATGGGAAAAAAAGTAGTAGTTTAACATTTGGTTTGAATGGGGCCAGTTTCTACCTCCTGAAATTTAAATAGGATCATTATAGTTGTTGGAAACAGAGGAACAGAGTCTGGAGGAGGGAGGAGATGAGGCAGAGGAGGGATGAGGGACAAACTGCCTGAGGAAGGACAGGAGCATCTGGAAAAGGGGATTCCCAAGCTGAAAAAGACCTCAGAGAAGGCTCCAAAAGGTTAATTTTTGCAGGTCCAGGGGAAAGCCCTGCCAGGTTAAATGAGAAAAAGGAGCTTTGAGCTGTTTCTGCTTTGTCCCACACCACTTTCCCACCCTCTCCTGTCTCTGGGAGCGAGAAAGTTGCTCCCAGCCTTTTGCTGGGGAAGGGTTTGCTCAGTTCTGGGCAGGGAATGGTTAAAGGACAGCGTAGAAATCATCCCAAAGGCTTCAGAAGATGTTTTTCCCTCTCCCTTCGTCAATCAAGGAATCTGGTGTAATTGGGCTTTAGTGGGCTGATTTATTCACAGTGTTTTAATGTGACCTAAATCCGATCTCGCTCCTCATCAGCCCCCATTGTTCTTGGGGCTGGGTTTAATCAGTTGTCTCCTCATCCAGACTGATTGTCTGGTGCCTTTCACACATGCCAGGACAGGGTTCTCCAGAGCAAGGCAAAAAAGCCAGGAGAAGTTGTTTCCTTTGCAGTTGTCTTGAGCCAGACCTTGTGTGACACCTTTTCCTCAGCTCCAGGACACCCTTGGATGTTTCCAGCCCAGGTTCTCTGGTTTTCAGCTGCTCTTTCATTGGCTCCAAAGTCACTTTTCTGCCCTTTGTTTTCTGAATAATCTAAACCACACCAGGACCCCCCAGCAACCCTGGGCAGGATGCAGCTCTCTGCTGTCCAGTAAAGCTGGGTTTATCCCAGGGCCTCCCTCTGAGGGAAGTGGTGAATCAGCCTGGTTATTTCAGGGATGTATTTTGGGATGGAGGAAGTGCCTCTGAAGGTGCCAGAGCCACCCCCAACATCTCAGGGGTGGGAATTTAAAGGAATCTTTCCAGTAGCCTCGTGCAATTCCAAGGAGGGCTGAAAAGGGAGCTGTGTCCTCCTGCAGCCAGCTTTGGGTGAAAAGGTGGCAAAATTGGGCAATTCCTCCTTTTTGCAGCACTGGGAAGGCCAATAATTGAACAGGGTTTGACTGTGGAAGAGTAACAGGAACCCAGAATGTGGGAGATCCCACAATGGAGAGCCAGAACTGGGGGACCTTCACTGGCCCAGTTTGGCCAGACCAAGGGCTGGTGAAACACAGTCCTGGAGCACCCTGAGCTGGGTGGGAACTACAAGGATTGTCCAAATCCAACTTCTGGTCCTGCTCAGGTGGGCTCTGAGCACTGGGAAATGTGCCAGGGAGGAGCTGCCATCCTTCCCCTCCTGTGCAAAGGGGGCATGTGGAGAGGGGCTGGCTGCGATGCTGCAGACCTGGTGACACTCTGGGGGACAACAGGCAGCTGAGGAGTGTTTTGATTGGAAGTGACAGCAGATCACCCCTCTCTGATCCCCACATCCCCTCCCTGATCCCACCTCCCCTCCCTGATCCCCACATCCTCTCCTGATCCCACATCCCCTCCCTGATCATGATCCAGGCTCTCAGACGCTTCATTTGTTTATGCCTAAAAGCATTTCCCTTCACCTTTGGAATAATCTGCCTCTCCCTCCTGCCCCTCCCCTCGGCTGGAGCATTACCATGCTTTAAATCCCCTCTCCCCGTGTCCCCCCTCCCCTCCCAGGAGGAGCTGTGCTCACCAATTATTGGCCAGCTGATAGTGCTGCTGATAGGAGAGCCCTGCTAAGTCCCCTCCGGATGTTTAATGCTGCAATTATTATTCTGCTGGGCATCTCCAGAACCTTCTGGCAGTGGGATGAGTTGAGCCCTTTATCTCAGCTCCATTAACAAGCATCTCCAGCATCCCGGGGGCTGCCATAGCCTATGGGGCACCTGCCCCCTGGGGATGGTGCTGTGCCCACTGCTGTGCCCTCCTCTGGGCACGGGTACCCCTAAAAGTGCCAATCCTAAACCCAATTCCCATCCAGGAATCTCAAAATAATGTTCTTGTTCCTAGAATGGCACTTCCCACCAACTGAGGGTCAGGGGTGGCTGTCCCACCCTGCTCCAAGGTGTGTCCTGTGTGACATGTGTGACACACAGAGCACACGTGGGTCACATACAGAACATGTGGGTCACACACAGCACACACGTGGGTCACACACAGCACACACAGGTCACATACAGCACACATGTGGGTCACAGCACACACGTGTCACACACAGCACATGTGGGTCACACACAGCACACACATGTGGATCACACACAGCACATGTAGGTCACACACAGCACACACATGTCACACACAGCACACACATGTGTCACACACAGCACATGTGGGTCACACACAGCACACATGGGTCACACAAAGCACACATGTGGGTCACATACAGCACACGTGGGTCACACAGAGCACACACGTGGGTCACACACAGCACACACGTGTCACATACAGCACACGTGAGTGTCACACACAGCACACACGTGCGTCACACACAGCACGTGGGTCACACACAGCACACACATGTCACACACAGCACACACATGTGTCACACACAGCACATGTGGGTCACACAGCACACACGTGCCACACACAGCACACGTGTGGGTCACACGGCACACACGTGACACACAGCACACATGTGGGTCACACACAGCACACACGTGGGTCACACACAGCACTTGTGGGTCACACAGGTGTGCTGGGCCCAGGCTGGGTGTTCACCTCTGTCAGTGCCAGCTCTTTGGCCTTGAGCACACCCCAATCCATCACATCCACTCCTGGCTTTGTTGGATTTTTGTGTTTACAATATGTGAAGCACCAGGAAAGTGGGAAATCAGAGAATATGCTGAGCTGGAAGGGACCCCCAAGGATCATCCAGCCCAACCCTCAGCCCTGCCCAGGACCAGCCCCAAGAGTCACCCCCTGTGCCCCAGAGCATCATCCAAACCCTCCTGCAGCTCTGGCAGCCTTGGGGCCGTGCCCACTGCCCTGGGGAGCCTGGGCAGTGCCCACCACCCTCTGGGGGAAGAAGAACCTTTGGCTGAGATGCCCCCTGAGCCTGCCCTGCCACAGCTCCAGCCATTCCCTGGGTCCTGTCCCTGCTCACAGGGAGCAGAGATGGAGCTGCAGATTCCCTGAGCTCTGCCCTCAGCCTGCTCTGCTCCAGCTGGACACCCCAAGTGCCCTCAGCTGCTCCTCATGGCTCCTCCAGACCCTTCACCATCCTCATGTCCCTCCTTTGGACACTCTCTAATGCCTTTCAGCCCATCTTTTCTAGGCCAGCACCTTCCTGTCCATCTCCTTACACTCCCCCACGGACAAGGCATTGCCCTGCCAAGCCAAGGTCTCCAAGGATGGTCCCTGAGGTGTAGAGGCAGGTGTGGTGCTTGGATGGCCATTCAGGGTGTCACCATGGCTGGGACAACTCCATCCTGGACACATCTGGGCTTTGCCCCCATCCCTGTGGGAGGTGTGAAAATGGTCAGCACCGGTTGTTTCTGAAGGGGAGGGAGAGAGGGATCACAGATCAGCTCCTGCTGGAGGAGCTCAGTTTGACAGGTTGTTTTCAGCTTGAAAGCACAGAGACAAATGCCCTGCAGTGTGTGTGTGACCTGCTGCCCACAGGTACCCCGGGCACCCCTGCCAGAGTGACGTGCTGGGTGTGAGCAGCCTCAGCCAAGTGCCCTGGGCATGCCCTGCTCCCAAAATGCAGCCCTGGCTTCCCAGTTCCACCCAGCCCTCCATCACTTACTGACTCCCTGTTCCCAGTGACAGCAGCACCTCATGACCCACCAGGAGCTTTCAAGGTACAGCACAAGTCACTGCCTGCCCTGGAGAAGACACAAGTTAAGCCCATCTCGCTCTGGAAATCAGACTTGTGGGAGGAGGGGAATGTGCTGCTGCTTCCCAAGCCCATGGGATTCATGGACCAGCAGGTTTGTGGGATGATGCTGTGGGAAACCCACGTGTGCTCGGAGCATCTCACACTCCTCATGGCCAAAACTCTCCCAGGAATCAACAACAGCAACCAGGTTTGTGTGTGGTTCTCCCTTCCCACATCTGCCTTCGGCTCTGGCTGGATTAAAAGCACGAACTGAATGGTTTCTGTTGGTTTATTCATTCCTTGGCTTGTTTTGTCAACTGAGCAGCTTTTGTTACCCCAGAAGGAGCCTGGGGAATGATATATGGCCCTGACAGCGAGATTAAACATCCCATTTACTGCGCCCTGTCTCCGGAATTCAGACAGCACAGGCACGGGGAGCAGCAGGAACAGTCACAGAGCAAACAGAAAACAGAGACTTTTCATCTTGAGTTCATTTCAGGAGGAGAAAAGGGCAGGCAGGGAAAGGGAAGGCGGAAACAGTGGGAGAAGAAGAAATGGGCTGGAAAAGGGAGAAGAAGGGGAAGAATTATCAGAGGGGGAAAAAAGGAGTTGTTAAAACCTGATAGGAATGAGCTCAAAGTCAGCTCAGGGTGAGCAGTTTGCCTCTCAAAATGATGGCAGAGTAGCTGAGGACTGCCCAGCTGGAAGCCTTGGCCTGGCCACTTGTGCCCAGAGCTGCCTAAAGTGGCATCTTCTGACAAATTATTAATATTTTTTTAGGAGCTGCAGCTGCTCTGGGCTGAGTGGGAGCTCAGGGCATGTGGGATGGCTTTGGATGGCAAGTGGGGCTGGGTGGCAGGTCCCCAAGGCTGTGCCTTGTTGTGCTTCTGTGCCAGAGAGCAGCAGATGGGACAGAGCTGGGAGCAGCTTTGCAAAGGCAGAGCTGGATGAGCTCCCCTGGGCTGGGCTGGAACTGGTCCCAGCACCCAACCCTTGCTGGGAGCCTTGGGGCTGAGGTGGGATGAGGTGCTATCACCTCACAACCCCAACTGCTTTGCTCCCAAACCTTCCCTGGATCCCCCCTCAGCTCTGAATTTGGCCCAGCTGCAAAACACAATGTGCAGTGGAATTGTCCCTCAGGGCCACCCCAGCCCAGCAGATCCCCCAGGGCAGACTCTTCCCACAGCCCTCTGGTGGCACTTTGCACCAGGACAGTCTACAAGAAGAGGAGGTCAGAGTGTCATCACTGGCCACTTCAAGGCTGGCCTAAAGGCAAAGCCTGTGGCAGGTTTTGAACAGTTGGCAGCAAGTTTTGAACTGTTTGCAGCAGGTTTTGAACAGTTTGCAGCAGGTTTGGAACAGTTTGCAGCAGGTTCCAGCTGTCTGTGGGGAAGGCTTTTCCCATGGGATGGGGAGTGCAGGTCCCTTACTCCTCCCTCTGTTCTTTATGGATGAAGGGCACATTCCTGCTGAGGCACCAGCCCATGTTCAGCAGGTCCTGAGTCTCAGAACGTGTCAAACTGCTGTGTCCTCACTGTGGCTTTTGGGATGGCAGCTCCCAGTGTTGAAAATTCAGGCCTAAAGCTGATTTGGAGAGACTGCTATAAATAAAACCAGTCCTAAAAAATACAGTGCTGGGACTTTACTGCTGATGACTGAACCTTTTCTTCCCTTCCAATTTTCATAGGTGATTCTGCTTCCATCTCTGGATGGGATCTGTTCAGGAAGGTTTGGGTTGGAAGGACCTTAAAGATCATCTCATTTCACCCCTTGCCATGGGCAGGGAGACCTTCCACTAGCCCAGGGTGCTCCAGCCTGGCCTTGGACACTTCCAGGGATCCAGGGGCAGCCACAGCTTCTCTGGGCACCCTGTGCCAGGTCCTGCCCACCCTCAGCACCAGCAGAAATCCGGGAAACTTCAAATACACCACAAATTCTTGGGAGAGGGACATCTCTGAGCACTGGATGGGGTGACCCATCTTCCCAAGGCTTGGAATGGGCTCCCCCAATGTGCTCTGGGAATGGTGGGGACACCAGCCTGCTGGAACTGTTTGGAGCTGTCCCTTTGTGGTTTTTGGGTTGCCCATGGGGGTGGTTTCGGTGGTGTTTGTGTCTTTCTCATGGCTCAGTAAATGTCACCCTGCAATGATCACATCCAGCCACGGGTGATGTATCAGCAACAAAAAAGGTCAACTCCAACCATAAATATTTCAAGCCTTGTAAAATATTCATCAGGACCATGAATGCTGAAGAGCTGGGATGGACCAGGAAGGTTCCAGCCCCTTCCCTGCCCCATCCAGCTGTGCTGTGCAGCTGCTGCTGCCTCAGAGCTCTCACCCTGCTGCCTTTCCACCCCAAATCCCACCGTGTCCCCTGCCCTGCTGGGTGCAGGGAGCTGAGGGGGCTCCAGCTCCCTCCAGAGATTTTGGGCTAAAGCAAAGCTGCCTTTCCCAGGGGATTCAGGTGTTCTTCCCACTCACATCCCTGGCTGTCCCATGCCAGATTCCAGATTCCAGTGGCCAGACTGACAGCACAGCTCCCATGAAGGAGATCTGGGCTCCTTGTTGGATTTGTGCTCCTCTGCACACACTCCCAGCTCCAGCTGGAAAATCCCAGGCAGGGTTTCCTGGACAGGGGAATGATTTTCCTAACCCAGCAGATCAAGTGGGAAGAAACCAGGCTGGTTTTAGGGCTGTTCTCCTACCTAAAACCACCTCCAGTGTCCAGGGTAGTTAAAACCCAACTGCTCTTGGTTTAGTTGTCTGTTAAGTCTCTTTAGGTAGAACTTCTGGGCAAAGAAGAGGCTGACAGAGGAAAAGGAGAGGGGGAAAGGAGAGGGGGAGCTGCTGCAATCCCTCCCCACAAGCATTTTTATCCTTTACCAGAACACCTTTCCTTGGGAAACCCTGCACTGACATGGGCAGGGACAGCTCTCCTCGTTGTCACGACTGGCTCAGACCTCAAACACCTGGAAAAGGGCCAAAATCTGTGTTTTCAGTACACTGCAGCAATGAAATTCCATGTTTTCCCATGAGATCTGGAAGGACAGGACTCGCCCCACGTATCTCAGCCCATAACTGAGGGTAGAACTGTTTATCCATAATTAAGAAAGAAGAAGGTGAGTCGTGGCAAACAAGGTGCCCCAAGAACCATGAGGATAAACAGCCCTCCCTGACAGTGACTTGTGCCCTCTCAGTCTCCTCTCCATGGGACTGGATTGCCACGGGATGAGCAGGATTTGGGGCTCCAGGTGAACAGGAGAACCCCACAACCTTCAGCTGCTCTTGCAGAAGAGAGAAGCTCCCCAAAGGTCCCTTGTGAGCCCTGCAGAGGGGCCCTGGATGCTCTTCATGGCACAGATGGATGGGGTTTTGTAAGTGACCTGTAGTGTCTGCTCCTTGTGACTCAGGGACCTTAAACTGTCACCTAAACTTGGGTGGATAAAGGGAAATGAGAGATTTCACCCCAAACCAAACACTGCTCCTCTCCTCCCCACCTCATCTGCTGAGCAACCACTGGAAAAGGCCTCAAGCTGCACTAGGGGAAGTTTAGGATATTATTGGGGAAATTCTCTTCACACAAAGGGTGGTCCAGCCCTGGCACAGCTGCCCAGGGCAGTGCTGGAGTCCCCACACCTGGAAATGTCCAAAAACCATGTGGATGGGATGCTCAGGGACATGGTTGGTGGTGGAATGGTTGGACTTGATGGTCTTAGAGGGCTTTTCCAACCTAAATGATTCCCTCACTGTGATATTCATGTGTATGGGATATATATATATATTTATGGGCTCCATGGGAGAGCATTGTTATTTTTTCTTTCCTATAATAAGCAGGAGTTTTATTTAACAATGTTTTTCTGGCCCCCTGGCTAAACCCTAATCAAATATCAATAGACATCATCAATGCTTTTACTGGCCTAGCACTTCCATAAATAATCCCCCTTTTTCTAAGAGCCTTGGGAAGGTCTCACATCCCACTGTGTGCATTCCTGTCTCCATGCCTGCCTTTCCTGAGGAATGGCAATGGGCTAATAATCAATAACCAATTGAACACTAATAGGCCTTGTTTCAAAGCATCCCCTTTAAAGCCCTGATCTGCCAAGGCAATTCAGCCTCTTAATTATAAATGCAATAAAGACTTGTGGAAATTGCCTCTTTTTCAGCTCAGTGGAGTGACTGCAAGGCCCATGCAGAGCGTTTGGGGGAGGAGGGAGAGCAGCAAAAAGCATTTTGACTCTTCAAGGCAAAAGGCAGAGCTTTGGCTTTGTCCACTGGTGTTGCTGGTCTCGTTTCTCCCTGGCAGAGGCTTCCTGCACATCCCCAGGGGTTGGTACCACCACATTTCCCCCCCAAAAAAGGAGTAATGACACCACTTTCTCCCTAAAGGTTGCTTTGAGGGTGAAGACAACATTTTCTCAAACACCCAGCCAACAGTTGTGCTTTGGAGCAAGGTTTGAGAGCCAGGCAGGTTCCCCCAAGAGCAGCAGTGCATACAAATCCTGCTGGCTGCTGCCTTGTGCACCCAGGCTGTGTTGCACTGCCTGGCTGGATGCTTGTCACACACCACCTGAATGGATTAGTGGAGCTTTCCAAAGGCTTTTGCAAGAACTTACATATATTGTAAATATTTAGCTCCTAACCCAAACCCTTTTTGCCCTGCTCCTCACGTCACCACAGCGACCTCAGGGGCGGTTTGGAGGTGAGATTGGATTCTTTGCTCTACCCAAGCCTTTGTGTCTCATATCAGGGCAGGCTCAGCCCCTTGGATGGTAGAAATATCACTTCAGAAATATCTGATCGCTGCCTGGCAATGAAAGATATCAGCTGGCCAGGAGGGCTGGAAAAGTGGGCTGGGAAAACCAATGGGCTGGGAAATCTGGGCAAAAAAACAGCACATTTCCCAGGGCTCCCCCCCCAGGCTGCTCTGGCTGAGGATTTGCCTGCAGGACCCCCAAAGTGAGGTTTGGGGCTGAAGGGACAGCCTTGCAAAGCGCAGATGAGGAGATCAGATCATCATCTCTGATCCCCCCCAGCGCTCAGAGCTCCAGAACCTTCCCAGGGAATTGTGGCTTGGCCATCCCAGCCTCCCTCTTTGCTCCCCGGGAGCTCCAGACCAATTAGGCTCGGTTTGTAGTGTTGGTTTTTGCCTGTCTCCAGCTGTCAGCATCACTGGTGCCGCGACAGCCGAGATGTGACAGGCGTGCCGGGAGCATCCCGCTCCTCCCGCTGCTCCTGGGGTGGATTCCCTGCAGGAACACACACCCCAGCCCTGGGACCCGGCCCTGCCTGCAGGAGGCACCAGCTGAGGGAGGATGGGGAGCTGGGAGCTGATGCAGCTGGTGGAGAGGACAGGGAGACTCCAAAACCCTCTTTCCTGACAGGATTGTTCATTTTCCTGCTGACAGGAGGGCACCAGATCCATCCCACCAGTTCTCCACGTGGGAATTGTGGATGAGCCTCTGCTCTCAAGGAATCAGATCCATCCCACCAGTTCTCCACGTGGGAATTGTGGATGAGCCTCTGCTCTCAAGGAATCAGATCCATCCCACCAGTTCTCCACGTGGGAATTGTGGATGAGCCTCTGCTCTCAAGGAATCAGATCCATCCCACCAGTTCTCCACGTGGGAATTGTGGATGAGCCTCTGCTCTCAAGGAATCAGATCCATCCCACCAGTTCTCCACGTGGGAATTGTGGATGAGCCTCTGCTCTCAAGGAATCAGATCCATCCCACCAGTTCTCCACGTGGGAATTGTGGATGAGCCTCTGCTCTCAAGGAATCAGATCCATCCCACCAGTTCTCCACGTGGGAATTGTGGATGAGCCTCTGCTCTCAAGGAATCAGATCCATCCCACCAGTTCTCCACGTGGGAATTGTGGATGAGCCTCTGCTCTCAAGGAATCAGATCCATCCCACCAGTTCTCCACGTGGGAATTGTGGATGAGCCTCTGCTCTCAGGGAATCAGGTCCAATCCCACCAGTTG
>WBMV01006663.1:477826-499534 GCA_013396655.1 Campylorhamphus procurvoides | reverse complement strand
AGTTCTCCATGTGGGAATTGTGGATGGGACTCTGCTGCCAAGGAATCAGCAACAGGACAAGAGGGAATGGCCTCAGGCTGTGCCAGGGGAGGGTCAGGTTGGACATCAGGAGGAATTTCTTCGTGGAAAGGGCTGTTAAACATTGGAAGGGGAGGTTTGGAGTCCCCATTCCTCGAGGTGTCCACTGGCTCTGGCACTCAGAGCTCTGGGCTGGGGGACAAGGTGGGCATGGGGCACAGGGTGGGCTCTGTGGGCTGGGAGGGCTTTCCCAACCTCAAGGTTCTGGGATTAAAAGCAATCCAGGCTCTGCTCACTGCTGGGAGGTGTCACAGGGGTGGGAGCAGCTGAGCAGCCAATTCTCTGAGCATTTCATGGCCATGAGTGGTCCAGAAGGCCATTTTACATCTCCCCACCATCCAGGGAGGATGCTCCGAGCCAGAGGAGATTCCCAGAACGGATCCCAGGTGAAGAGCACCACCTGCTGACATCGCTCCGGGCACTCCCTGCCTTCTGGATGAAGGACCTCCCTCAGCATCACCCTGGCTGGGAGCTCCACACCCCCCTTTCCGTGCCTCTTGTGCTCCAAGACTCGCAGGAGCACCGTGGGCTGGTCCATCAGTGATGGTGATTTTTGGGACTAAAATATCCCATCCTCTCATGGAAAACCATTAATAAACCCGCGATGGGGATTCTTGGCTGCCACCAACCCCGGGCTGGGTGTGACCCCAGCCCCGTGTCCTGCAAACCACCCTCAGATTGTCCTTTGTCAGGGTGTGAAATGACGGGCTCTGCTGGGGTGGGACTTCTCCAGGGAGTCCTCTCAGTGCTGCCAACCCAGCTGGAGGATATTTGGAGTATGTGGAAGCTGATGGAAAGCAGTCAGGAAAGGAAGAGCGTGGCTGATGAGTCTGTGTGAGAATTTGCTCTGATTGAATTAATTGGGGTGGATGAGGCAGACACACGAACTGTCTGTCTCTCAAAGCTCTTTAATGGAAAACACACAGAGATTCTGCTCTCTGTCCTTCCTCCCCTCCCTGGCCTGGGCTCTGCTGGTCCTGTGTCTGCTTTTCCTCTTTCTAGACACATGTTTTGGTGTTTCTTCTGCTCTGGTTCATCCTGGAGCAGAAGTTTCCCTCTGGATTTGCCCTGCCATGCCTTTAATCAGCCTGGAGGTCTGAGGCTGTGCCAGCAGTCCCAGCTGCTCTGCAAACCAGCCTGGGACACGGCTTGGTGACCAGTATCCTGCAGCTCTGGGGGAGATCCTGGAGGGTCAGGAGAGCTGGTTCCTCCCCCAGATCCTCCTGGATGGATGGGTCAGATGGAGAATCTTCCTCCTCTGGTAGGCAACTCACTTCTTCTCTTCTCCCATGTAGGAGAGATGCTTTCTCCACGCAAGGAGTGGTCCAGCGTGGCATGTGAGACCCAGTGCAGAGGTGCCAAGGGTTGGTGGCACCTGAAAGCCATGGAAGAGGTGGGTCTCACCTGCAATGGGATGCACTGCTGCCCTGGGCAGGTGACATGGACATCAGCCAGACTGGAATCTGCTTCCTGTGGGTGGAAAAGTGACCTGGCAAACACAGGGGCCAGAGGAGATTCCCATGGTCTAACTGGCACCAGGCACTGGGAAAGACTGGGATGCACTGGGAAGGACTGGGATGCACTGGGATGGATTGGCACGGCAGGCAGGGGGAAGCCTGAGGGCTGTTCTGCCATTCCAGGAGCATCCCTTGCAGCGAAAAGCCTGGATTGAGCCCCAGCACACCTTCCTCCTCCAGCAGCTGAAACGTGTGAAGAAAAGCCCTGCTATTTTCTCTTCAGATTCACCGTGACCTTTCCAGTCAGGGCTTTTCTTCAATTCATGTTTAAGGAGTTTAAAGGAACACTTAAAATCTGAACAAAATCCGCTCCTTTTTTAATTTGTCTGGTGGCTTTTTCTCTGACTGACCTAAATTCAGGCTCCTCGTCACCCCTTGCCCCAGATTTTTCAATTTTTTAACATGGCATTAAGCCAGAAGAGAGGGGGGGAAAAAAAGAGAAAGCAAAAAAGAACGAGTAAAGATATTCACAAAGCCCCATTTGTTGAATTTTCCCGACGAGGACTGATCGGAGCTCTCCTGCTCAGCTCCTCTTTGTGCCCACACAATGAAGGTGCGCTTTTCCCTGCTGGCCTAATTGGCTACAATTAAGCTGCGGACAAGATATTTGGTTAACGATCCCCGGGAGACCCAATTTGGGGATTAGGGGGGATATTGTTTCCTGAGCCGGGCTATCATCTCCTCTGTGCCTGCTTATTGAGTGGCCCTGTCAGCGGAGCAGGGGCTGGGCAGGGGTGTCCCCTCTGTCCCCGAGCATCACTGCTCTTGCCTTTCATCGGAGCTCCTGGGAGGGCTTTGCAGGTCACGGTTAAGCGGGGACAGCCCAAAGTTTGGGTCAGCGAGCGACAGAGGCATTGGCACCATTGGCACCATGGATGGGAGGGTGGCAGAGGAGCTGGGGGGGTGGGGAATGGATTAAAAATCCAATCAGAGAATGTCCCCATGAAGGGACACACAGGGATCACCCAGCCCAACCCTCAGCCCTGCCCAGGACCAGCCCCAAGAGTCACCCCCTGTGCCCCAGAGCATCATCCAAACCCTCCTGCAGCTCTGGCAGCCTTGGGGCCGTGCCCACTGCCCTGGGGAGCCTGGGCAGTGCCCACCACCCTCTGGGGGAAGAAGAACCTTTGGCTGAGATGCCCCCTGAGCCTGCCCTGCCACAGCTCCAGCCATTCCCTGGGTGCTGTCCCTGTCCCCACAGAGCAGAGCTCAGTGCCTGCCCCTCCTCTGCCCCTGCCCAGGAAGGTGTCCCTGCAATGAGCTCTCCCCTCAGTCTCCTCTTCTCCAGCTGAACCCCCCAAGTGCCCTCAGTGTCCTCACACGCTGCCCCTCCAGGCCCTGAACCATCTCTTTGCCCTCCTTTGGACACTCTCCAGTGGCTTCAGCCCTTCCTTCCATTGTGTCCCCCAAAGTGCCCCACTATTGCAGGTGAGGCTGCCCCAGTGCAGAGCAGAGTGGGACAATCCCCTCCCTGCCCTGATGCCCCCCAGGACAGGGATGTCCCTCCTGGCTCAGGCACTGCTGACTCGTGGCCAGCTGGCCCCTGACCAGGACTCCAGGGTTCCCCAAACCAGGGAGTTTCCTCCAGGTGGTGTCTGGAGCCAGCTCTGACCCCATTAATGCCCCCATAGATGACCCCATTGATGTCCCCATGTGTGACCCCACACCTGCACTGCTCCCACCCTGCCCCAGCATGGATAACTCAGGAAAAAAGCCATTTTCCCTGGAAACCCCATGGTCCTCTTCTCCCACAGCTCCTCAGTGTGCAGAGCTGCTTCTCTTCATTTGACTCACACAAGCAAATTGGATGATTTTGATCTGCAAACACTGAGCCAGGGGATGTTTCCAGCCTTTGGATCCTTGGAAGCACATCCAGGAACGATCCACAGTCTGGTGGATGTTTATGAATTAATTCCTCACTTGGGAACCAGGTTTGCTCATGGCTCAGGTGGAAGAAGCCCCACTGGGACATGACTTGTCATCCTGTGGCAAAGGGCTCAAAGCTTTTCAAAGGTCTGAGGGGAAAGGGATCAAAACAACCCCAGGGGCACCTCCTTGTTCCACACCACGGGGGTTTAATCCTTCATTTTCCTCATTTGTAACCTGGCTCTCCAGTGGATGCTCCAGAGCTCAACCTTTGGCTCAGCTGAACCTGGATTTGCGTTGTTTTCCACCCACAGGAAGGTCTGACCTTGGGAAAGAGCTGGAGAAGCCCTGGGTGCTTTTTGAGTGTGAATTCTGCAAAGGCACAGCAAACAGAGGGTGAGGCAGAGCTGGGAGCAGGGGCTGTGCCTGGGATGCCTTTAGGGACCCTGGGAGGTGCAACAATTCCTGCTGCAGAGCCAGGTTGGAGTTAAGGAGAGCCAGGTCACCTTCTCCCTGCAAGACACAGGGCAGAGTCACCTCAAAGCCTCAGGAAAGCACCAAAACCCCTCTTGGAGCACCATCCCCCCACCTTGATCGGTGCTTGCTCCATGCTGGGCAGCTCATGCTGGGCTGGAGGCAGGATTTGCTGCTCCTGGAGCATGGGCTGATGGGGGGATCTCAGGGAAACGCTGTCCTCTCCCTCCTGCCCATCACAGCCAGCCATTCCACGTGGGGAAGGGATGAGTGGAGTGATGGAGAGCTGGGAATTCAGCCAGCCTTTAAATCCATGGGGCAGGTAAGGACCCCAAGGTCACTGAGGAACAGGCTGCAAACCCCTCTGCCCTGCATGGGGTTCTCTGGGAAGCTCAGCAGCTTTTCCCAGGGCAAACAGCAGGACACAAAC
This sequence comes from Campylorhamphus procurvoides, assembly GCA_013396655.1. Lineage (NCBI taxonomy): Eukaryota > Metazoa > Chordata > Aves > Passeriformes > Dendrocolaptidae > Campylorhamphus > Campylorhamphus procurvoides. The sequence goes on along the minus strand of WBMV01006663.1, from coordinate 495,169 downwards.
CACCTCTGCTTGCCCAGAGCCCACTCTGGGGAATTCTTCTTTTTTTAGGGCATGTTTCCATTTCTATCCCTTGACCTTTCCATTGAGTGAGCTCTGGTGCTTCCAGAACCCCGGGCAGGGCTCCCAGCACTGCTCTGCTTCAAACACCCAGTGCTGGGGGAGAAAAATCCCTCTGCAAGGGTGAGGGAGCACTGAGATCTTTCCTGGCTTGTCTATAAATCAGGGCTGCTTGAAAAACGCCTGACAAGAGCATTGAGCAGGGACACCTCGGGTTTGGGCTGAATAAACAGTCCTGTCTCTATGGAGAATGTCACACTGTGCTCATAAAATGTCTGGGTGAAGCTCTGTGCTGGTTGTAAATTTGGGGAAGGGTGCTCAGCGTGCTTGTTTTATTATAATAAATGGAGTTGTCCAATTTTTTCACCCCCTCTGAATTACTCTCCAGGAAAGAGAGGTTGGAGAGGCTGGGACTTTGTGTAGATGTGGCACTTGGGGACATGGGGTAGTGGTGGCCTTGGCAGTGCTGGGGGAAGGGTTGGACTCAACTCAGCCACACAAACAAGTAGATTTTGGTCCTGGCCAGGCAGCTCAGAGTGATTTGGTTGAATCCCAATTAATTATCCATGATTTCCTGCACATCTTCTGCCTGAAGGAACAAAACCTGGGAAATAAAACACACACTCAACACGAATCCTGTGAGAAAACGGGATTCATTCCCAAAAACTCGTGTGTTTTCCCAAGGTCAGGCAAAGCACACCTGACTGTCCCCCCAGTCCTTGGGATAATGATCTTACAGGGGTTTTCCAACCCCACGGAGCCCGAGTCTTTGTGCCTCTGTTTGCCCATCTGTGGTGGAAGGAGCAGGAGGAACCCTCTGAGGATGAGCAGAGAGGATCCATTACCATGTGGGGTCATTGCATAAGGAGAAAACATCCCTTTTCCAGTTAGCCTGGGATGGGAAGAGTTCACAGGTCATCTTGGATGGGGTTTGGGTGGAGCCCTTGGCCAGGGAAGGGGTGGCTGAGCACTCTGTGCCAAGCCCAGTGCCTGTTGTGCCACCTCCCCACCCCAGCAAGGAGGGAAAGAAACCTTTTTGGGAGACCTGGAGTGAGGTGATGTGTGAAACCAACCTTTGCAGATCCTTCCCTGCTGCTTTCTAAGGTGTGTTGGGGTGGGAGCTGCTGAAATCAAACCTCTGCAGAGCAAGAAATGCTCCACATCCTGGGGGCTCAGAAAGTCCGAGAGCTGCATTGTCTTGGGCTAAATGCAGGGAATATTTGCTTTCTCCATCCCTTCCCACTCTGTTGTGCCTCATTCTCCTCTCACTCGTACCCAGGCACATCAAGAGTCACCTTGGTGGGGCTGATGAAAATATTGCAGGAGCTCTCAGATCAGAGACAAGTTTTTCTACACCTTCTAACCCCCTCGAGTCTGGGACATAAAAAATGGTCCAAAGGTCTGTCTGGTCTGGAAGGAAATCACAGCTCCAAATTTCCCCTGCAAGTCCATCTTTCTCTTCCTGCTTTAAGTGCTCCATCAATATTCCCAGCCCAGCTGGTCCCTGGGAGCTCTGCAGGCAGATGAGCTGGGATGAGCTAAAATGGGATGACAAGTTGTTGTGGTGCAGCAGCAGCCCCTGAGCAGCACATGGGGCACTGCAGGGGCTGGGGCTGCTCTGGGTGGGCACAGAAGGGGAATTTGGAAGAATTAAACAGGTTTTTTTGGCATGTTGGTGATTTTAATCCAGGAGCAGAGCATGGACAAGGGTTGATTGTGAGTAACAGAAAGAAAGGAAAGATGGAGAGGGACTTTGGACAAGGGGNGCTGAACAATTCCATGCCCTGGAACAAAGTCCTTGTGTGGACAGCCAAGCCCCGTGTGGGCAGGGAAGCTGCTGGCACAAAGCTCAAAGGAATTGAACTTTCTGACCACATCTGAAAGAGCCAAGTGAGTCGTATCCGAGTCCTTGGCACCGTGTAGCTGCAGTGGGTTTGATGTGATATTAAGCACCCTAAAGCTGCCTTTAATGAATTGGTAAACCATGACATGTCTTCAGTCATGTCGCTGCTGAGACAAATTAGGTGATGAGATTTGTGCCTGGAAACCGCAGAATCCAGTGCAGTGTCTTTGTTGGGAACAGAAGAGAAAAGCATCCTCAGGGAACGTGGGGGCTTGGGGATATTCCTGGTTTCCTGGTGCTTTGGAGCAGTTTCCTTGGAAATCCCTGGACATTGGTAACAATGGGTGCGGTGTGAACCCTGCAAAGAGCAGGAGGGAAAAGGTATCAGCAACGCTGGTCCTGAGCCTGCAGCAGAGACCTCCCTCTGTGCTGGAGATGCCAGCAGCTCTTGACAAGCTGCTTGGGGAAGGGGAGCTTTCTCTGGAGCTCATTTCTGCTGAAAGAAGGCAAAAAGGAGCCTCACAGCATCTTTGGGGAGTTGGCCATGAGACGAGCTGGGTGATGCTACAAGGGGCAAACAAATCCCATTTACAATGACCTTGTCACAGCAAGGAGGGGGGGACACGGTGTGTGCCTCCTGTAGGTGCATCCCCAGGGATGCAAAAGGAATAAAAACACCCCTGAGGCTCAATTGCAAAACATCCCAGGATGGGTGTCCTGGAGGAGCTAATTGAGGTGTGTTTATGATCTTGGCAGGCAGAGATGGAGTGTGGGCTCTCAGGGCCAGAGGGTTACCTCTGGAAGTGCCTCTGGTTCCCAGTCTGGATGGAATTTCAGCCTGAACTGGTGGTTACACCAGCCATGGGGAGGGTGCCTGGCAGGTTGGTGTCACAGCAGTGACCCCTGAGCTGTGCCAGGGTGGGCAGGGGGCTCTGGCACAGGCAGAACTGGGACATTCAGCTGCACAATTTGGATTTCTTTTATCTTCTTGTAAGCTCTGCAGAGCAACTGGGGCTGGGCTGGAGCTCAGCAGGGAGGGACAGTTGTCATCTTCTCTCCCAGCACCTTTCTGGCTCCCAGCACCCTTGGGTGAGGGGCAGGTGATGAGGAGGCTGCTCAGGCCAACCCTGGGCTGAGGAGAGGGTGGTCCTTTCTCCAGAGGCTGTGATAGCTCAGCCCTCTCTGCCTCCCTGAAGGTGTTTCCTGCTGGCTGGGGACACCCTGGGCTGCTCCAGCACTGCAGGACCAGCACCTTTCTGAGCAGAAATGCCTTTTTTCCCAGCTGGTGTCTCCCAGGAATTCCCACATCTTGTTTTTCCCTCCTGGCTGCATCCCTCACCCTGGGCAGGGGGAGCCCCTCGGCCTCCCAAAGGCACGTTTTGGAATCCAGGGTGGAAAGGTGAGAGGCAAAATTGAGATCCCACGTGGGCTCTCAGCCCTGTGAGACACAGACACCGGTGGGTGGGTTGATATTCCATCTGCAGGACGAGGCAGGAGCCAGGATCTGACTCTCCCAGTTCCCAGGAGGAGGAAAACACCCCAGTTTAGCCCAGACAAGAATAACTGGGCTGTTCCTTTGCCAGAACCAGCAGCTTCCTCTCGGCTTCCCAGGGATGACACAAGGTCAAGATCAAATCCAGATGGAAGCTCTGATCAGGCTGACAAGTCACAGACACAACTGGCTTAGGTAAAAACAACAGCCAGTGTCCCCAAAAGCTGCGGAGCCGAGGGCTGAGCCTGCACTCCCTTGGTCAGAGCTGCACAGAGGAATTCCAGGGAATATTCCGAGTTGGGAGGGACCCACAGGGATCATCAGGGGCTCTTCCAGCATCCTTGTGCTACTGGGGGCAAAGACTCGGAGTTAATGACCCCTCTGGGGAAAGGCAAGGCTGAGACAAAGGCAGGGCTGGAGCTGAAAGGCAGCTCTGAGAGGGGAACCGGGAGTGTTCTGGCAGAGGACAGCACAAGGGGATGTGTGCTGACTGCAGCACGCCCCGGAATACTGAGCAGAGGACACATTCCAGAGGTACTGCCAGGGAAAAGGGCTCCAAAGCCTTCCCCTCCTGGGCACAGGGCTGGCTGGCATCACAGGGGGCACCATGCAGAGCACAGCATCCCAGCAGCCCCTCCTGCCTGGCCAGGGTGCCCACAGGGCAGGGGACAATGGGCAGCCTTGGGCAGGGCACGGGGGGATGTCCTGGGCTGTTTCCCTCTGGATGCAGCGGGAACCAAGCAGGGGATTGCAGGAAAGCTGCTGCCCTGCACGTGGAGGCAGGGAAAGGTTGGGCCCCACTGCTAGTGGAGCTGGGCAGTGGGTGCCTGGGTGGGCACAGGGTGGAGCTGATGGCTCTCCATGGCCTGTTGTCCTGAGCTGGGGTCACCCTGTCCCCAGAATGCTCTGCCAGGTTGTGGGCTGGGGCACAGACATGAGTGGGCACAGCAGATCCAAATCCCTGCGGTGTCAAATCCACACAGAACTGGATTTTGAGTGTCCACCTGTAACAAGGTGACCCCTGCACGGAGATGAACAAGTCCCCAGGGTCCAGGAGCTGCTGCCAAATGCCCTCAGTCCCACCTAAAAGCCCCTTTGCACTGCTGGCTGGAGCTCTGAAGCTGGGGATTTGTCCTTAGGAACAAGGGGTAGGATGGGAAAGGTCCTCAAGTGGCACCAGAGGAGGTTTAGGTTGGATACTGGGGAGAATTTCTTCACCAAAAGGGCTGTGCAACCCTGGCACAGCTGTCCAGGGCACTGGTGGAGTCCCCATCCTTGGAGGGATTTAACAATGGATGTGGCACTTGTGGTCAGTGGTGGCCTTGGCCATCCTGGGCTTGATGATCTTATAAATCTGTTCCAACCTGAAGTGTTCCTGTGATTTGTTGACTCTGTGATGTCCCAAGAGCCCTGACCTCAGACCTGCAGGAAAGGGGCTGGTGGGTTTTAGCCTCTTTTCCTACCTTAACCCACCCCTGAGCTCTCTCCCCTGTCCTCTTGTCAAGGTGACACCGGGTTTGGCCCCACCACAGCCTCAGTGGGACCCTCAGTGATGTCACTGCCCAGAGGTGACAATCCCAGCCCCAGGGTTCCACTGTGGTGGGATGTGGATTCCCTCCCAGGTGGGACCTCTGGTCCCCACTGCAGGCTAAGGAACAGAATCACACCATGGTTTGGGTGAGAAGGGACCTTAAAGCTCATCCAGTCCCCCCTCTTCCCATGGGCAGGGACACCTTCCACCAGCCCAGGGTGCTCCAAGCCCTGTCCAACCTGGCCTTGGACACTTCCAGGGATCCAGGGGCAGCCACAGCTTCTCTGCCCAACCTGTGCCAGGGCCTGCCCACCCTCTCAGGGAAGAATTAAGAATAATTCCTGAGCTGCTACAATTACAATAAGATGGTAAGAAATTCCTGCTCTCTATAAAGGAGCTGCATAACTCTTCATTTGCTCGTGGGGCATTTTATAAACCAGAGGCATCATCTTGTGTTCTAATCCCTGTTTGCATCTGCCCCACAGCCAGGTCTGAGAGGAGGGAGCTGCTGGTTCCCCCCTTCCTGATGGAATGCAGCCTCTGGAAGCAGCAGCCACGGATCTGCCAGCCTGCTGATGCTTTTAGAGGTTGGAAAAGGGGGGGAGGTGGAAGGAGGAAGGGAAGAGGCTGTGCTTTTAATAGTGAAGCTTGTGCAATTCGCAAATTAGCATCAGAAGAGGCAGGAAAAAATTAATTTGTGTTTATAAGCTGTTCTTACATCGTCAACATTTCAGACAGTGATAAATGCATTTTGCAACATGTGTTCAGCTAATGATGGCAAAAGTCTGGCAAGAAATGAGTGGAAAATACCCAGATTTCGCTTCTTCCTTTTTTTTCCCTTTTTTTCCTTTCCTGATAAAGAAAAATATGTGTTTGTGGGTGTTTTATTTTGATCAAATTGCAAGTGCCCCTGAGCTACCAGAGGGCCAATCCCTGGGGAAGAGAGGCTATTCCTCCCTGACCTGGAGGTAGGAGGGAGGTTGTGATGGATGGAAACACATCAGAGATCCAAGAGACAGAGCCAAGCCAAGTGTCCCTTCCTGGAGGAACGTTGGCATGGACACAAAGCTCTGCTCTGTCCCATCCTCTCCTGCTCTTTGTGGCTCAGGCCTTGGTCACCCACTGGAGGAACCCACAATAGGTGTTTTTGTAGGAAAAGTGGGGCTGAGCTTCCATTTCCACAGGCCTGGAGCCCTCAGACCAAGGGGAAAGTGTCTCCAGGTATTCCATGGCCCAAGGATGCTGTAGCTCAGAAAACCCAGGGCTGTGTGACAGGACAAGTGGGAATGGCTTTAAACCAAAAGAGGGGAGATTTGCATTGGATACAGGAAGGCAAATCTGAGCAACGGAGCTGTTGGGACACTGGAACCAGTTCCCAGACAAGCTGTGGCTGCCCCATCCCTGGAAGTGTCCAAGTTGGATGGGTTTGGAGCATCCTGATCCAGGGGAAGGTGTCCCTGCCCTTGGCAGGGGGTGGGAATGACATGGGCTTTTGTCCAACCCAAACCATTCCCTAACCCATGGAGGCTTCAAATCACCCAGCCCAGAGTTTGCCCTGCATCCAACTCAGGATGTGAGTGCAGCCACCCCAGGGCTGGGATGCCACCCCCTCTGGGTGAAGCTGGGGGGCAGCAGCAGCACCCCCATCATCCCAGGGCTGGGATCCCACCCCCTCCGGGTGCAGTTGGGGGGCAGCAGCAGCACCCCCATCATCCCAGGGCTGGGATCCCACCCCCTCCGGGTGCAGTTGGGGGGCAGCAGCAGCACCCCCATCATCCCAGGGCTGGGATCCCACCCCCTCCGGGTGCAGTTGGGGGGCAGCAGCAGCACCCCCATCATCCCAGGGCTGGGATCCCACCCCCTCCGGGTGCAGTTGGGGGGCAGCAGCAGCACCCCCATCATCCCAGGGCTGGGATCCCACCCCCTCCGGGTGCAGTTGGGGGGCAGCAGCAGCACCCCCATCATCCCAGGGCTGGGATCCCACCCCCTCCGGGTGCAGTTGGGGGGCAGCAGCAGCACCCCCATCATCCCAGGGCTGGGATCCCACCCCCTCCGGGTGCAGTTGGGGGGCAGCAGCAGCACCCCCATCATCCCAGGGCTGGGATCCCACCCCCTCCGGGTGCAGTTGGGGGGCAGCAGCAGCACCCCCATCATCCCAGGGCTGGGATCCCACCCCCTCCGGGTGCAGTTGGGGGGCAGCAGCAGCACCCCCATCATCCCAGGGCTGGGATCCCACCCCCTCCGGGTGCAGTTGGGGGGCAGCAGCAGCACCCCCATCCCTCCCCACTGACCCTGCTCCTTCCACAACCTCCTGAATTAAATCCCACCGGGTGGCCATAACTAATGGACTGTGTTGCCTCCCTTTAGCCTCCAGTTTTCAGATAATTAGCTGATTTTGAATTATTTATGCTGTGAATTTTCCAATAAATAATGTAATAAATGCATCTCAATTATTTACCCTGTTACAAAGCTGACTCTGTGGCCGGGCAAATATTTCCATGAATCATTGATTTTATGAATTTTGCAATATCAAGAAAAAATATATAAATGATCTGGTTTCTAAGGCTCTAAATTATTCTTTCATTTCTTCAGCCTGGCATTCTGGCTTTGGGAATCCTCCCTGGGCATCTGTCTTCTAAGAAATTCTGTAATACATTTGGAAAACTGTGATTATTTTTAGCGTGAGAGTTACTCTGTCGAGCTTGATACCACATTTCAGTGGAATAAATTGGAGTTCAGGTCAGAAGTGTACAGCAAATGGTTACTTTATCTCACCAGGCTACTCCAGGAGATCATATTCCTCGAGGTGGGGAACTGCAAAGTGTGAATATTGTTTGCTTAGAGCATGGCCAAGTGTGTGCTTTCCCCCTGCGGACTTTCGGGGGGGAATATGAGATTTAAGGTAAAATCGGCCTGTTTGGTTGATGGCATTGAATTACCATGAATAACAGAGGCACAGAGAAAGCTGGGGCTCCGAGGGGGAGGCAGAGCAAACTGCACGGAAATTCAGAATATTTTCAGCTCAGTGAGCATCACTTGGGGGATGGAGAGGAGGGGAAAGCAGAGGAGATGCTTGTCCACCCCTTGCCCAGACCTAAAGCAAGGGCACAAACACTGTGAGGGATGGAAAGGGTTTGCCCACAGCCCTCTGTGCCTTCTCCTGGGGAGAACAAGCAGGAATGGACCTCCTGGTGGAGGGGAATCCTGGTGCTCCCCTTGGCCCTCCCTGGGGAGCATAAACCAGGGAGCAGCAGGGTTTGTGAGCTGGGCTTGGCCTTGAGAGCAGAGATTATTGACTCAGGGAATCACAGAATCAGGGAATAACTAAGGTTGGAAAAGCCCTCCAGGACCATGGGGTCCAACTGGGACCCCAGCACTGCCAAGGCCAGCACTTACCCCTGGCCCTGGGGGCACAGGGAGCTGCTTTAGGGACAATCCTACATTTCCTGGGCTTTTAGGCTGTAACTAAGGCAACATTCCAGGTGCTGCAGGAGGAGGGACAAAGGAGAGACAATAAATATTGTAACAGATTGAGGGAAGCTACTCAGGGATGTCAGGGGCTGGCTGATGTCTCTCTGTCTGTCTGTCTGTCTGAACTGGAACAAGTTGCAGGGGACAAATCCTGGCTGCTGCCCTTCCTTGGCTTCCTGTTGGCCCTGGGGCCTGGATTTGCACTCTGAGGGATGCTGTGTGTGGCACTGCTGGTCTGACTCCAGCCACAGCAATGTCCCCTGGCAAGGAAGGTCCCCAGCTTTGTCCTGGGAGACACTCGGAGGAGAGGGATGTGAATGGACTGAAAAACAACTGGCAGCTGAGTGAGTTGGAGCCTCAAAGGGGCTTTTGAGAGAGCTGGTGTATTGAAACCTTCCCTCCAGTGCTCTGGCACAAAGGGGCTTTTCTCTGGGCTTTCCTCTGCTTTTCCCTCACCCTCCTGGTGTGTGGGGCTGAGTCTGTGCAGGGCTGGCCACGGGCACAGGGTGGGCTCTCCTGGCTCCCTGTGCTGCCCTTTACACAAGCAACCACTTGTGCCCGTGCCCACACAGAATCCAGCATGGTCTGGGTTGGCAGAGACCTTAAAGATCATCTCATCCCACCCCCTGCCATGGGCAGGGAAAACTCCCACCAGCCCAGGGTGCTCCAAGCCCCGTCCAACCTGGCCTTGGACACTTCCAGGGACGGGGCAGCCACAGCTTCTCTGGGAATTCCAGCCCAGCCCCTCTCCACTCTCCCAGGGAAGGATCCCTTCCCAATGTCCCATCTGAACCCACTCCCTGTCAGTTTAAATCCATTAAACTGACAGTTTAAACCCAAGTCTTTGAGCTGCCTCTGGGGTGGAGCTGATGAGGGTCTGAGACCCCTCAGTGCTGCTGGTGGGAGAGAGCTGGAGCCAGCAGAGATGAGCAAGAGCCCTGGAATGGTTTGGGTTGGAAGGGACCTTAAAGCCCATCCAGTGCCACCCCTGCCATGGGCAGGGACACCTTCCACCAGCCCAGGGTGCTCCAAGCTGGCCTTGGACACTTCCAGGGATCCAGGGGCAGCCACAGCTTCTCTGCCCACCCTGTGCCAGGGCCTGCCCACCCTCCCAGGGTAGGATTTTTCCCCAGTATCTTTATTTTTGAGCCAACCAGTGGAGCGGGGCTGAGGGTATTTGCGGTGAGCAGCAGAACCTCCGAGCTGTACCCATGCTCAGCCAATGCCCCCCGACCCCCGTAACCTCTGAGGAGCCTCTGGCCGTGATGGGCAGCGATTTCCCTGGAATGCCCAGCGATTCCCCTGGCATGCCCAGCATCCTTCCCTCCCTCCCAACCAACCAACCATGCAATTAGCGCTCGGGAAGATTAGCGGAGCCATTTACACTTCAGCGCTGATTTTTCTTCCCTCTTTCCTCCCCTCCAATTACGGAATTAGAGGCAGAGAAAAGCAAGGGTGGCCCTTGGGCTGATGGGTGGTGATTACTGGTGGAGGTGCGTGCACGGGGGAGTGCGGTAATTAATGCTAATGAGGTCTAACAACCTGCCTGGCGTTCGGAGCCCGTTCGTCTCCGGAGCTCAGTTCATCTTCCAGGCGGAGCAGGACACTCCGCATCCCCCATGGCTGGGAAAATCCACGATTTCTCCACACCTGCTCTGGAATCACTTGTTTCACCCCAAAATCCGACATATGAGCCGTGACAGGGAGTGCAGGAGGGGGATGCTGCTGGAATTGCAGCATCCCTGACAGCTCAGCCGCTCCCTGAAGTGTTTCAGGCTTGCCTGGACAGGAGGAATTGCTTTTAATCCATTCTTGAGCTGAATCTCCTCTTCGTAGGAGCCTCTCCCTGCTCTTCACCCTTCCCTTCTGCACATCCAGCTCCTTGGCACTGGCTCGAGTTACCTCTTGAGGGACAGTCATTCTGTTTGAAATCCTAGTTTGGTTCAGGATCGTCCTTTTTAGTCCCTCCCTGAATCCCTGAGCTCTGTAAAAGGAGGGGATTATTTTGGACAGCTCAGGTGAGGAAAAGAGGAGCAGGAATGGGAGGTGCCATCACCCCATCAACTGGGCAGAGGTGACACTTCCAAATCCCCCAGGACTTCTCCCACCTGCACCCGTGTCCAGGGGGTGCTGCTACTGCAGATGCTGCAGCTCCTGAGCCCCAGCCAAGAAATCCCCCTTTCCCTGTGTCCTTTTCCGGGAAGGAGCCGTTGCCAGTGCCAGCTGGGTGCTCTTTTCCATGCCCTCCTCAGGCACTGCCCCTTTCCCAAGGACTGCTCTCCTTTCCCAAGGACAGCCCTGCACTCAGCTCTGTGCTGGTTCTGAGTCAGCAAGAGCAGCAACAGCAGCTTGTGCAGCCCCAAAGAAGAGCTGTCCCCGCTCTGTGGTGGGTGGAGAAAGGACCACCAAACCCCTGGATGAAGTTCCTTGATCAGGACACACAACCCACTGGAGCAGGGGGAGGTTTGGGGGGCAGAGGGGAGGTTTTGCACACAGGGATCCCCATCCTTGGGCAGGCAGTGGCCGAGCCTTCTCCTGCTCCTGGAACCCACGTGCTCCTGGGGTGGCTCCAGCAGCTTCTGCCCCATCTCCCACCGTGGGGAAGCAGAAGCTGCTCTGTCACATTGTCCAGCAGGGATGGTGTGGGATGGGAACAGGAATTCCTGGGGCACGGGGAGGGCAATGCTGCATCGGGCTGTGAACCGAACATGAGCCAGGATTGTCTTCCAGGAGGGGGGAAATCAACCCCCAGGGAGCCTGAGGAATTGCTCCAGCACGTCGAGAGGATTGAATGGTCTCTGCAGCACAATGGGATGGAAAGGACAGCCCAGAGCTCTCGCTCGTGTCTTGGCAAAGCAGATTCCCTTTTAGGAGCTGTGTGAGCAGTGAGGATCCTCTGCTTCTCACTGTTTGGTCAGAGCCCGTTTCTGCCTTAAGGACATCAAAACCCTATCCAGGACTCCACATTTCACTCCCTGCCTCCAATTTGTTCTTTTACAGACATTTCTTTTTCAATAAGAGAGATCCAAAGGATGGTTGGGACTATTTTGTGTGCCCAAGAAGTGCAGAGCAAGGAGAGAGGAGCCAGCAGGAGATGGGTGGAGGTGACATTGAGCTGCCCATGTGAGGCCATGAGGGACCTGTGGTGGCTTTGAGCCACTTGGCCTTGTTGAACCTCAGGAGTTCCCACCCCTGGGACCTGTTTGCCCTGTTTAATTCTGCACCCAGATGGTGTTTTGGGGGTGTTGTTGGTCAACCTCTAAGTGAAAAATAAAATGGGGAAAAGCATCATCTCCACTGCTTTGTGGGTAACTCCTACAGGGAAGCTGGATGTGTCAAATGTTTAAATTCCAAGGCAGGACTGGGCAGGAGCCAGGAACCTTCCAGAAGGATCTCTGCTGCCTGCCCTGATGTGGTACTGCTGGGATGGGGTGCCTGGCCACCAAACCCCCTCCAAGCCTGGGCAGAAGGCACCAAATGTGGGTGGATTTGGGACAATCCCCGTGGCAGAGCAACCAGGATGGTGGCAGGGCCTCCTTGTTGTGATCCCCACGGTTTTGCTGCTTAGCAGACAACAAAATGAAAGAGGAGACGCATACAAACAAAATCAAAGGCACCACAGAGCAGAGTCTCCTCTGCTCGTTTATTTTGACAAGTCTAGTTGAAGTTTAATTATTTATAGCACTTCACAGAGTAGCACGAGATGATCTGTCACACGTTTTGTAAAAGTAATGGAGTCTTAATAACAGCACCTTAATAACAGCACTTAAATTCGCAGGGAAGGGGGAGGAGGGGACGCTGTGGATTTGTGTGGCAGTAACAAGGTGAGATTTAGGAAAATATCGTGGATCCAAACAGCATTAAAAGCAGGGAGATAAGAGCTTCCCCCAGGAGGGAATGGCTGGAGCTGTGTCAGGGCAGGCTCAGGGGGCATCTCAGCCAAAGGTTCTTCTTCCCCCAGAGGGTGGTGGGCACTGCCCAGGCTCCCCAGGGCAGTGGGCACGGCCCCAAGGCTGCCAGAGCTGCAGGAGGGTTTGGATGATGCTCTGGGGCACAGGGGGTGACTCTTGGGGCTGGTCCTGGGCAGGGCTGAGGGTTGGGCTGGATGATCCCTGGGGGTCCCTTCCAGCTCAGCATCTCCTGGGATTCTGTGGAGTGTGGTTGGATCTGTGGTGGGAAGGTGTGGATGAACCTCCATGGCAACTGGGACTCACTGGTGAGATGTTGGGCTGAGCAACAGCCCTTTCCTGGCTGGGGATGTTGATCCTGCCTCTAACAAGGCAGCATCTTTGGGATTTGGTTTGGGGATCACACAGCTCTTCCCTGCAGCTCTGATGTCCCTGGAGTTATCCCACCCCAGAGCTCTGCACCTTCTTCAGGGGCCTGGACTGTCCAGGGTAGGATGGAAGGGAGGATCTGCCCCCTCTCTGACCTCCAGTCTGACTCACTGGAGTTAATTTACCCCTCCCCATGGCTGTTCACCATCAATGTGGAGCTGCTGCTTGGTCATCCCCCACCCTGGTGGGCACGAAAAAGGCAAGAGCTGGAGCAGGGCACCCCTCTCTCTGCCTCTCCTCACACTTCCCCTGGTGCTGCTGATGGCTTTGGGTGGCATCTCCCCAAACACCACCCTCTTCATCCCACTGGAAGTGCTGCTGCCCTGCAACACCCACTGCTCTGCCCCAGCAGAGAACTCCTCTGCAGTTCCACTTGAGCACAGGGGGAGGCTTCATTCCTGCAATATTTTTAGCCCAAAAGTGTGAAGAGGGATGGGAAGGAGCTGCCTTGCGGCCCTTCAGCTGATTTCCAGGGGCATGGGGGGCTCTGGGAGCCTCTGCCAAGCAGGAGCTCCTCTCTTTTAATTGGAATCCCTTGAGCCCTTCTGGGTGGTGCAACAAACTTGAAATATTGTGTAGTCAGGCCTTTGGTAATAAAATCTACAGCTGGCTGAGGGGTGTTGGTGGTTTTGTGCAACTCATTGTGCTTTGTGGGACAAATCCATGCACAGAGGTGACTTTGCCAGGTGGGAAAAGCTGTAAATGTCCACATTTTCCGAGGGGGGAATTGGATTTGTTGTTTCAGTGCTCAGCTCCCTCCTTTTCTAGCAGGGTGTGGGGTGTTAATACTTTGGGGACCTTCATCCCTTTGCCACCTTTGGCTGGAATTACCTGGTGACATCACCAATTAAAGGACAGGGATGTGACAACACAAACCTGAGTGTGTCCTGCTCTGGGTCCTCTAGAAGAGGCTGGAGACCTCTCCAATATGCAGATGAATTAACTATAATACACTTCTGACCTCAAAATGCTTCACTAAAATAAATCAAGTCCATCCCCTTCCTCTGAGGGGATGAATTTGTACTTTTCTGCTCTGTTTTATTAAAAAACATTGCAGGACTCAGGGCAGAAATCCCCACCCAGGGATCAGAGAGCTCAGGGCAGAAGCAAAGAAGGTCCAGAGTTGAGTTGCAGCCTGTGCTGAGTGTGAGTGCTTTTTGTTTAAGGCATTGAAAGATTAAAATAAATTAAAAAAGAGGAGTCATATGTGATGAGGATCATGACAAGAATTTTGCCACCCTGAATGAGATGAGATAAACCCCCTTTCTGTATCCCAGGCACACGGAAACACCTCATGGCAGCAGGAGATGAAGGTTGGAGATGAGGAGCAGCTTTCAGCCACAGCTTTATTAACAAACATGAGATGCCAGTTTGCAATGAGGCTGAAAAAAAGCCCTTTAAAATCCAAAAATGCAAAGAACAAACGTGTTGGAATAATCAGCGACAGGAGGAGTTGCCAGACACTTCAGCCACTTTAAATTCAAGGTGGTGATGTTGAAAATGAAGCTGTTTGGGAGATGTTCACTCAGTTTGGGTCGGGATCACAGAACCATGGAATGGGTTGGGTTGGGAAGCACCTTCAGGACCATCTCATCCCAAGCCCCTGCCATGGGCAGCTTCACCTTCCACAGGTTTTATGGCTCTGAAATGTGTTTTTATGCACTGACAGGGTTTTGAGCTGCAAAGAAGAAATGTTGTCTGTGGCCCTGGACTAATGAGGCAGCACCTCTACACCTTTTCCATTCAATAACTGCAGTGGCCTCTCTCCAAGGCTGGAACAGGGTTAAAGAGGGCTATTCCCAAGGGTTAATCCACACACAATGTCTCTTGGCACTAATTCCTATTGATGAGAAGCCCCCGGAGTAAATTAAACCTTCTTGTAATTAAAAAAAAATGTCAATTTTCAGCCCTTCCTCAGCCCTGGGAACTGGGTGGTGACAAGACCTGTCAGGGGTTTGTTTGCCTATGGTGTGATTTCATTTAAATTTCATATCTAAATACCGAATTGAATCCCTGCTTGGCACTGCTGGGTTGGCAGTGGTGAGTTTTCTCCAGACTGAGCCATTTTACATAATAAACCCATTTGGAAGAGCCTGGGTGATGGGAGCAGTTGGAGAGGATGTTTGTACTTCTGTCTGCTTTGCTTTAGCCCTGCATTTCATGCTACATTAGCTTTAAAGAGCCTGGGTAGACTTGTGACATTTCCTGAGAGTGAATAACAAGCAGCAAATCCCCCGAGCCAAAGGTGTGTGAGATGATGGAAGGTCCCCATCGTGGTCACTGGGATGCAAGGCTGGGCCACCTCGGTGGGAACAGCTACCCTGAGCCACTGGCATGGAAAAAACTGGCTTTCAATTAATGGCTTTGATATCAGAATGCCATTAATGACTACCTAAGGTTTCCAATTCTGGTGGTGCTCTGAGGTGAAGCTCCAGTGCAGAGGAAATAACGCAGTGAAGCTGCCTGGCTCTGCACACTGCTGGGGTGGAAGGGGGTTTTTTGGGGACTCCAGGCCACCACAGAGCCTGCATTTATGGTCAGGAGTGGTGATGTGGCCTTTGGGTTCTGCAGGAATGTGACTAAGGGTGGGACTGGATCCTTGTGTGTCCCTCCCAGCTCAGCATATTCAGGGATTCTGAGAAATGTGGCCCCTCTGGGGCAGTTGGGCATCGCTGGGGGTGCCCAGGTGCCCCTCTGGTGGGTGCTGACCCTCTGCTGTCCCATCTCATCCCCAGCTCCTGGTGTCCCCTCAGGGCAGGGTCAGAGCTCTCCATGGCCAGGTCACCTCCTGCCCAGCACCTTCCCAGTTCCAAACCCGACCCAGTGACCAGTTTAAACATCACACCCCTTGGAGCTCCAGTTCTCTGACTCAGGGCAGGGTCAGAGCTCTCCATGGCCAGGTCACCTCCTGCCCAGCACCTTCCCAGTTCCAAACCCGACCCAGTGACCAGTTTAAACATCACACCCCTTGGAGCTCCAGTTCTCTGATAAACATCACACCCCTTGGAGCTGCAGTTCTCTGACTCTGAGCTCTGCAGCCAGAGAGCAACTGGAACGATCTGCTGCCCACATCTTCATGTCTGAGCACCTTCAAAGCCTCCTCTCATCTCAGAGCAGCTCCAAAAGAAGAGTCAAACCCATCAAACAAGGCAACAGGAGCACCAATAATCGCTCCATTTTACCTCTTGATGCACAAGGAGGAAAACCCCTTATTTATATATATATATATATATATATATTTAACACCCAGAGGAGATGCTTGGTTTCCAAGTCTCCTCCAGCTGAGTGTTGTGTTGTGAGCAGAGGTGATAAAAGGCCCTGGATGCCTCAGTTTAACCACCAAATAACTCCCTCCAGGCTCTCCTGGCCAAAGTCCCAGCTGAGCAGCCCCTGCTTTTGCTGCCTGGCTGGATGTGCAGGGAGAGTTCAGCTGTCCTTGCAGGAACAGCCCTGCTTTTCATCCCTCCAGCTCAGAAACAAATCCCCCTCCCTGCAATCCTGCCTGGAGGCAAATTCCCACTGCTGGCAGCCCCTCGAGGAAGGGACAAAGTCACTGGAGGTGCCTCCTGCCAGCCTGTTCTAACCCTTTGGCTTAAGGAGGGCAAGCAAGGAGATCCAGGGTGATGGGGATTTTCCTCCTCTTCAATGGGCCCTTAGTGGGATTTCTGGATTTCTGGGATCTGCAAGTGTTTCTCCAGTCCAAAAAAAAACCCTGGAGGAGCTTCTGGTCACCCCAACAGCACCTTTGTGGTGGTTGGTGCTAATTCCCATGGGGGGCACAGGAGGGACCTCTGCTCTGTGCTGCTCGTGAGAAGAGGAGCAAAATGGAACATTTTTTATGTGGAGAGAGCTTTGGAGCAAAGGAATTCAGGAGCTCCTGCTGGCCAGAATCCTCTTCCAGGTGCCACTTGTGCTGATGGCATTTAGGGGCTGTTTCGATCCATCCTCTGGCTCCTGCCCCCCAAAAAAAGCACCTTTTTTTCCTTCAAGACCCTTTCCTGCAGTGAAAGGGGCACGTGAAGGTCTTGCTGTGTGGAAGGGGATTTATGGAATGGGATTTATGGAAGGGGGTCTGTGGAATGGGATTTGTGGAATGGGATATATGTAAGGAAATGTGTGGAAGGGGGTCTGTGGAAGGGGATTTATGGAAGGGGATGTGTGGAAAGGGATTTGTGGAAGGGGGTGTGTGGAAGGGGATCTGTGGAATGGGATTTATGGAAGGGGGTCTGTGGAAAGGGATTTATGGAAGGGGATGTGTGGAATGGGATATATGTAAGGAAATGTGTGGAAGGGGGTCAGTGGAATGGGATTTATGGAAGGGGATCTGTGGAAGGAAATGTGTGGAATGGGATTTATGGAAGAGGATCTGTGGAAAGGGGTCTGTGCTTTGCAAAGATTAACAGGCAAATAAATATTTTGCAATTAAAATTAAAAGCCCACTGCAGCAGCAACAGAGATGGAGTGTTGGAGGGCGTGATTAATGCTGGGAGTCGATTCCTGCTCACCAGGGGCCTAATTAGGCAGCCTTAATTTCTGGTGTTTTCCAACTTCTGCATGTTTGAGTGTGCATTTCTGAGGCTGAGCCCTGGGCAGGGGCTGCTGCAGGAGGGCA
>WBMV01006663.1:411691-475817 GCA_013396655.1 Campylorhamphus procurvoides | reverse complement strand
TTGGAGCTGCAGTTCTCTGACTCTGAGCTCTGCAGCCAGAGAGCAACTGGAACGATCTGCTGCCCACATCTTCATGTCTGAGCACCTTCAAAGCCTCTTCTCATCTCAGAGCAGCTCCAAAAGAACAGTCAAACCCATCAAACAAGGCAACAGGAGCACCAATAATCGCTCCATTTTACCTCTTGATGCACAAGGAGGAAAACCCCTTATTTATATATATATATATATATATATATTTAACACCCAGAGGAGATGCTTGGTTTCCAAGTCTCCTCCAGCTGAGTGTTGTGTTGTGAGCAGAGGTGATAAAAGGCCCTGGATGCCTCAGTTTAACCACCAAATAACTCCCTCCAGGCTCTCCTGGCCAAAGTCCCAGCTGAGCAGCCCCTGCTTTTGCTGCCTGGCTGGATGTGCAGGGAGAGTTCAGCTGTCCTTGCAGGAACAGCCCTGCTTTTCATCCCTCCAGCTCAGAAACAAATCCCCCTCCCTGCAATCCTGCCTGGAGGCAAATTCCCACTGCTGGCAGCCCCTCGAGGAAGGGACAAAGTCACTGGAGGTGCCTCCTGCCAGCCTGTTCTAACCCTTTGGCTTAAGGAGGGCAAGCAAGGAGATCCAGGGTGATGGGGATTTTCCTCCTCTTCAATGGGCCCTTAGTGGGATTTCTGGATTTCTGGGATCTGCAAGTGTTTCTCCAGTCCAAAAAAAAACCCTGGAGGAGCTTCTGGTCACCCCAACAGCACCTTTGTGGTGGTTGGTGCTAATTCCCATGGGGGGCACAGGAGGGACCTCTGCTCTGTGCTGCTCGTGAGAAGAGGAGCAAAATGGAACATTTTTTATGTGGAGAGAGCTTTGGAGCAAAGGAATTCAGGAGCTCCTGCTGGCCAGAATCCTCTTCCAGGTGCCACTTGTGCTGATGGCATTTAGGGGCTGTTTCGATCCATCCTCTGGCTCCTGCCCCCCAAAAAAAGCACCTTTTTTTCCTTCAAGACCCTTTCCTGCAGTGAAAGGGGCACGTGAAGGTCTTGCTGTGTGGAAGGGGATTTATGGAATGGGATTTATGGAAGGGGGTCTGTGGAATGGGATTTGTGGAATGGGATATATGTAAGGAAATGTGTGGAAGGGGGTCTGTGGAAGGGGATTTATGGAAGGGGATGTGTGGAAAGGGATTTGTGGAAGGGGGTGTGTGGAAGGGGATCTGTGGAATGGGATTTATGGAAGGGGGTCTGTGGAAAGGGATTTATGGAAGGGGATGTGTGGAAGGGGATCTGTGGAATGGGATTTATGGAAGGGGGTCTGTGGAAAGGGATTTATGGAAGGGGATGTGTGGAATGGGATATATGTAAGGAAATGTGTGGAAGGGGGTCAGTGGAATGGGATTTATGGAAGGGGATCTGTGGAAGGAAATGTGTGGAATGGGATTTATGGAAGAGGATCTGTGGAAAGGGGTCTGTGCTTTGCAAAGATTAACAGACAAATAAATATTTTGCAATTAAAATTAAAAGCCCACTGCAGCAGCAACAGAGATGGAGTGTTGGAGGGCGTGATTAATGCTGGGAGTCGATTCCTGCTCACCAGGGGCCTAATTAGGCAGCCTTAATTTCTGGTGTTTTCCAACTTCTGCATGTTTGAGTGTGCATTTCTGAGGCTGAGCCCTGGGCAGGGGCTGCTGCAGGAGGGCAAAGGATGCTGCAGGAGGGCAGGGGCTGCTGCAGGAGGGCAGAGGATGCTGCAGGAGGGCAGGGGCTGCTGCAGGAGGGCAGAGGATGCTGCAGGAGGGAGGGCAGGGGTTCCTGCCAGGTCTGCAGGGCTCCTTGTGCTGCCCCAGAGGGCACGAGGAGTGAAAGGGGGCTCAGGTCACTGCCAAGGGCACATCCCGAAAATTCCACTTTAATCACAGAATCAGGGAATCGGTAAGGCTGGAAAAGATGACCAATATCAACTTTTGGCCAAAAATCACAGGCTGGTTTGGGTTGGGAGGGACCTTAAAGCTCATCCAGTGCCACCCCTGCCATGGGCAGGGACATCTTCCACTATTACAGGTTGCTCCAAGCCCTGTCCAACCTGGCCTTGGACACTTCCAGGGAATTAAAAATACCCCTGTGCTCACTAAACCTGTTCTGGAGTGCCACATCCACTCATTTTTTGTCACTCCCAAGGATGGTGCCTCCTCCCCTGCCCTGGGTAGCTGTGCCAGGGCTTCACCACTCTCCCATGTGCCCTTTCCCTTTGGGATCTGATGGGATTTTCCCACACTGGCTGTAGGAATTCTGCTCCCAGAGCTCACCCTGGAGCTGGGGTTTGGGCTTTAAAAACCCAGGCTCAAGTGGTTTTAGATGAGGGTTTTTTTCCATCTGTCTTTAAAAATCTGGTTTTGGGGTAACTTTATTTATGTTTTGGATCTTTATGATTTCCTCTCTGGGTGAGGTGACAGGAGGGGAAGGAACGAGCTCAGGGCAGAACAGGGAAGTGGGAGCAGGAAAATGTTGGAGTTCATCGTGGTGCTGAGGGGTTGAACCATCCTGAGAAGGGAATTATGCACCCCCAGCTTCTCATGGCAAAGGTTCTGTTGCTTTTGGAGCAAAAGGCAAAGGTGAGAGCTGCATTTTGAGGCTGTTCAAAGGGGATGCACCGAGCCATGCGTGGGAAGGCTCTTCCTGCTGCCTCCCCTGTCTGCTGGGTGTGATAACACCCAAACCAAGGGGCAGAGAAACTCCTACAGCAGGGCCCGAGATGCTTCTTGAGGGGGGAAAAGAAATCTTGGGAAAAAGCTGGGGATTTGGAACCAAAAACTCCCCTGCCTTCCAATCCTTGTGTGCTCCTGAGGCAAGAGGGAGCTGCACGTCTTTGCTCTCCGAAAGGTTGCTGCTGTTTCCCATTGATTTCCCTTCCCTCCCAGCTGTTGACAGCGCCAGGAAATTCAAGCAAAATGCCCCAAAGTTGCCCTGAAGTAAACATTTAAATTAAAAAAAAAATAAAATATCAGCATTGCCAGCCCACAGCCCCTAAATCTCATTAAGAAATGCTCCGAATATTGAAGATCACATACCTGCATTTCCCTAAAGCGAAATGTCAAATATCAGCGAGGCCACTAATGAATTGGCAAATATAACCCGGTGAACTGCCCCAAAAGATATTAAAGGAGAAAGTAGGAAGATTAAATTGCAATTAAATGGCTTCAGAACACCCAGCCCTGATGAGAAAATGAAGCTGACTGTGAAGAGGAAGCAACTTTAACAAAACTGCTGCCTCGATCTTCGTGTCTGAGCAGCTTCAAAGCCTCCTCTCATCTCAGAGCAGCTCCAGAAGAACAGGGAACCAAGAGAAACCCATCAAACAAGACAATCCGAGCAGCAATAATTAATCTTGATGTGATTAAGAAGTTGGGGGAGATGGGAAAATCTCATTGAGCCACCACGACTTTTATTTATCGGCTTTCTAAGGAAGTGGTGAGGAGGAGGCTCCTCTGGAGGTCCAGCCAGCCAGGGGTTGGTTTTCCAAACCTCATCCAAGCAGCTCAACCTTCTGCTGGGTGGACAATCCTGGCATCTCCTGCCCCCCTTGGAAAGCTGGGAATGCTCTGGGATTCAGCCCAGGGTGGGAGCTGAGGTGATTCAGGGGGTGAGACAAAAGGCTTGGGGACAGGAGAAAGGTCCTGTGTGGCCAAACCTGTCTGGGCACTGAGAATTGCCCAGGTGAGGAATTTCCATTGTGTCCCCCCAAAACTGCCCCACTACTGCAGGTGACTCCAGCATTGCCCCTTCCAAAGCTCCAACACTCTCTCAGAGAAGAATTTTCCCCTGATGTCCAACCTGAACCTCCCCTGGTGCAACCTGAGGCTCTTTCCCCCTGTCCTTGTTAAGAGATCAAATCCCACCCGGCCACAACTCCCACAAGATGTTTTCATTCCTAGGAAAAATAAAAAAACATGAACCAATCCCAGATTTCACAGAACGTTCTGAGCTGGAAGGGACCCACAAGGACCATCGAGTCCAACTCTGAAGTGAATGGTCCATCAAGCCCATCATTGAACTATTGAGTCCCCAAGGCTGGTTTGTGTTCCATGGATAAACAGGTGCCATCAACATTCCCAAGGACCTGCTCCAAACTGGTTGGTTGGACATTCAGGTACTACAATTCCAATTAAAATTCAGCTCTGCCACATTAAATGGGATTAAAAGAGTAGTGGGAATTAGCCTGTTGAAGAGGAGGAAGAGAAGGAGGATCTCAGGGAAAGGTTCTTCTTCCCCCAGAGGGTGGTGGGCACTGCCAGGCTCCCCAGGGCAGTGGGCACGGCCCCAAGGCTGCCAGAGCTGCAGGAGGGTTTGGATGATGCTCTGGGGCACAGGGGGTGACTCTTGGGGCTGGTCCTGGGCAGGGCTGAGGGTTGGGCTGGATGGTCCTTGGGGGTCCTTCCAGCTCAGCATCTCCTGGGATTTTGGGCTTCCACAGAGGGCCAGCCATGGGAACAGTTTTGTCTTTGCCCCCACAGCCCCAGTCTGTGTGTGCTGGGCCAGAGCACAAATCCCCAGAGGTTTCACAGAGCCTTCCTCATCCCTGTGCTGGGGGGCTCCTGGGGCAGTGATCCCACAAGCCCTCCAGTTCTCTGCTCAGTGGAAACATTTTCTGGCAGGACAAGAGAGACATTTTTTTTCCAAGTGGGGATCCATTTGAAAAACCCTCTTTAGAAACCTCCAGTTGCCCCAGTGAGCTCTGCAGCCCCCATGGATCTGTTTCCCCACGGCCACCGATGCTGAATTAACCCTTTTATGCCTCTGGATGTGGAACTTTTGGATCAAGAGCTTGGCAGATTCATTTGTGAGCTTTGTTAAAGCCTTAATAACCTTTCAACTGGATGAATGAACAGCCTGGAGCTCGAGGAGCAGCCTTGCAGCCAAGGATGGGCAGCACAACCCAACCCTTGACCTTCTGCTGCTCTTCCATCCACCCTGTACCTGCTGATGGGGACACAACAGACCAGAAAGGGGAAAAGGGAAACCTTGGCAGCTCTGGGTGGTTCTGTAAGAGCTGGAGGGCTCTGAGGTTGGAATATCACCTCCTCTCCCCTTTCCTGATCAGTAGTGCTTTGTCCTGGATGGGGTTTTGCTCCGAGAAAGGGGATGTTGGCATGTTGGCACAGGGCTTGGTGCCCTCCTTTCTGGCACGGCCGTGCAAAGTGTGCATTGAAAAGGAGCTGGGGCTGGGTCAGGGTGTGGGGGAGCTGAACAAGGGACTCTTGTTCGTGGTCGCCTTTCCAGGACAAGAATTGAGTTCAGACAAACAACAGGAGACTGTTCCTTGTTTGGGAAGTGCTTGTCCAGTGGAACTGCAGGATGTTGCAGGGGCTGAAAATCCCTCAGAGTTCAGAAACAGCCACAGAAGGTGCCAGGGGAGAAGCCTCAGGGGCTCAAACGCAGACACTGCTGCTGCCTCCAAAGGTCTCTCACAGGTGCTGGGAGGGGAAATTTGTAGTCCTGGAATCACAGGATGGTTTGGGATGGAAGGGACATTAAAACTCATCCCCTTCCATCCTCCTGCCATGGGCAGGGACACCTCCCACCAGCCCAGGTTGCTCCAAGCCCTGTCCAACCTGACCTTGGACACTTCCAGGGATCCAGGGGAAGCCACAGCTTCTCTGGGAGTTCCAGTCCAGCCCCTCTCCACTCTCCCAGGGAAGGATCCCTTCCCAATGTCCCATCTGAACCCCCTCCCTGTCAGTTTAAATCCATTAAACCCAAGTCTTTGAGTTGCCTCTGGGGTGGAGCTGATGAGGGTCTGAGACCCCTCAGTGCTTCTGGTGGGAGAGAGCTGGAGCCAGCAGAGAAGAGCAAGAGCCCTGGAATGGTTTGGGTTGGAAGGGACCTTGATGATCATCCAGTTCCACCCTATCCATGGGCAGGGACACCTCCCACCAGCCCAGGTTGCTCCAAGCCCCATCCAACCTGGCCTTGGATGCTTCCAGGGATGGGGCAGCCACAGCTTCTCTGCCCACCTTGTGCCAGGGCCTGCCCACCCTCCCAGGGAGGAATTCTTTCCCAATTTCCCATCTATCCCTGCTCTCTCAGTTCAAACCATTCCCCCTGTCCTGTTGCTGCTCAGCAATTCCTGTGCAAGAGGAGGTCACTGTTGATCCCCCCACTGGGTGACTCTGAGCCAGGTGGATGGGGCTGGCTCAGAGATGACCTGGCACTGCCACACAACCCCAGCTGGGCTGCTCCCATCAGCAGCTGTCTCTCCCTCTGCCAGCTGTTTCCAGATGCTGCTTTGGTCCCCTTCCTCCCCTCAGTGATTTCCTCACATCCACTGCCTGGCCCAGATGTTTGCATTTTAATAGCCCAGTGTCTCCTTGGGGCACAAAATGTACCTTTTTACAAAGACTTTCTGGCTGCTTTTCCTGGGGGTGGAGGGAGGCTGGGCAGGAACACCAGGTGTGACTGGAATGTTGGGGGCTCCTGTGTCTCCTAAACCTTGGATGGGGATTGTGGGGGAGAAGATAAAAGGAGATTCCTATTCCTTAGGCCAGCAGTGTGTGAGTCAAACAAAGACAAAGGCCTGATGTGCCCAAGGGCAGCTTCCTGTGGGATTTGGGAATAGGGACCTGGAAATAAGGGTGTGCTTGGCAGCCACTCTGAACAAGGGCAGGGGTTTGGAGAACTTCCTGGAAGCTCCAAGGCAGAGATTGTGGAGGGAGAGCTTGGTGCTGGTGCCTCCTAAAGAGGGGGAGACAGGGGGTTAATAAACATGGGCACTGATCATCCCAGGGGTCCTGCTGGGGACCTGCTCCATCATCCCAGGGGTCCTGCTCCACCATCCCAGGGATCCTGCTCCACCATCCCAGGGGTCCTGCTCCATCATCCCAGGGATCCTGCTCCATCATCCCAGGGGGTCCTGCTGGGGACCTGATCCATCATTCCAGGGATCCTGCTGGGGACCTGCTCCATCATCCCATGGATCCTGCCCCATCATCCCAGGGATCCTGCTCCATCATTCCATGGATCCTGCTCCACCATCCCATGGATCTTGCTCCATCATCCCAGGGGTCCTGCGCCATCATCCAGGCATCCTGCTCCATCATCCCAGGGGTCCTGCTGGAGACCCGCTCCATCATCCCAGGGGGCCTGCGCCATCATCCAGGCATCCTGCTCCATCATCCATGGGGTCCTGCTCCATCATCCCAGGGATTCTGCTGGAGTCCTGTTTCAACTATTTTCCCCCATTCTAAACCATATTTAAAATAAATCATTCTGGAAAATGTCAGGGTTTGTTCTTCCTGGATTTTCCAGGAATGGGCTGGTTTGCAGGAACCCTCATGGTGCTGAGAAGCATTTTTCCCAAAATAAAGCCTAGGGATAAGCAGCCCACTCGGAGCCTTATACCAAACATTCTCTCCCTTCCCAAAATAGAGGTTAAATGCACAGTGAGAGGAAGAACTCCACTGAGCTCAGCAGGACTCTGGTTACCCTGTGCCCTTCCAAATCCTCCCAGTGTCTTATACATCAGGAGCAGATTTTTGCCCAGGAGTTGGACTTTGATGAGCCTGGTGGGTCCCTTCCAATTCAGGATATTCTACAATACCCATTATCCTTTAATTTAATGTGCTGCTGTCCTGGGTCTGATGGACCCAAAAACCTTTTTAAGTGCTTTTTCATGACAAACTTGATATTCCAAGCTGATGGTTGAACCAGACACTCCAACAGCTGGAGGAACCATCCTGTTTCCCCAGATTATTGGCAGGTTGAAGGGGTGCTGTGCTCCTGTGAAAAGTTTTGGCACCGATGAGTCCTTTTTTCAAAAGGCAGACCCAAGTAAACAAAACCCCCTGAAGAAGAACATCCTGATATTGCTCTGGTGCTGACACATCTTCCTCCACCTCTTCCCATCTCTCTCCCACTTCCTGACCACTCCAGTGGTCCTTCCCACAATAAAGGGATGGTTTTTACCTTGCTGAGCTCCCTGAGGGATTCCCTGGGGTGGGATCAGGCTGGGAACAAGGTCTGAGAACCCCCAGGAGCACTGGGGTTTGGGATGCGCCTGCAAAGGTGGGTTTGGAGATACACGTGGTGCAGAGGGAATATTTGAGCTGCTGTAATGAGCTGCCTCAAAGACAGATTGAGTTTCTTGGTGTAGGAGGAACCTGCAGGACCAGAGGCACCTGCTGTGTATTGACAGCCTGCAGACATGAGAAACCAGTTGACATTGGAGGAATCAATTCATTTTAATTTGGGACCCAGGCAGGGGAAATGACTGAATTATCTCCCCTCCCAGGGACAGGCCCAGCAGCACCACAGGCTTGGATTTGTTGTTAATTTTCCAGCTCATGTTTTATTGTCTCTATTCCAGGCAAATACCTCGAGGACTCCAATGGGAAAGTATCAAAAACTGCAGCTCTTTCCAACTAGAGATAACAAAGTATTTCATGAGGCTCCTTTTTCTTGCCTCACAGACAATTTCCTTGCCAGCACTGCACGAAATTTGGTGTTGCAGAGCCACAGAGATGCTGCCTCAGTTTCCCTCTGGGATGCTCCTCCACCCTGGGACGGCTCAAGGGTCTATTATTGACCCTCATCAGTGTTCTCCCCTTATCAATCCATGCAGTATCAATACCATAGGCAGGGTGGGAGGATTTAGCTCAGTGTTTGATCCCTTTTCAGCTTCATTTGCCATCTCCCAGCTCTTCCTGCAGCCTCACAGAGGGGTGGGGGGTGCAGGTGGGGGCTGTTGTGGCATCACTGCCTTGGGAGAAGGATGAGACACTCGATCCCACTGAAATCCCACCGGGTCTGTGAGGAGCAAATCCAAACATCTGCTCCTTCCACGTCTTTCCTGTCCCCTCCGGGCAAATTCCAGGAGCCTCTGCCACAGCAAAAGGCTTTTCATCATTAATCACCCACTTCAAACGCTCTTTTTCAGGGGGTTTGGGGTCAGTCCCAGCCGTGGCTGTGCTTCCCCTGAGCAGAGGGGGAAAGGGGGCTGTGGGTTTTGGGCCACCCCACGGGGCAGCAGGACCCACGGGGACATCCCTTGGCTCAACTGGGAGCTTTAGTGGTGCTGCCTGACCCAACTGGGTTGGGGTGTCCAAGATCATGGGGCATTTTTTGGGCTGTGACACAAATCCACCCAGTCTGGAGCAGGGCAGAGAATTAAAGCAGCTCAGGAGCTCCCTGGCTTA
Organism: Campylorhamphus procurvoides; assembly: GCA_013396655.1. NCBI lineage: Eukaryota > Metazoa > Chordata > Aves > Passeriformes > Dendrocolaptidae > Campylorhamphus > Campylorhamphus procurvoides. The sequence goes on along the minus strand of WBMV01006663.1, from coordinate 466,651 downwards.
GGATTCCTGGAGAGCACTCGGCAAGCTGAGCTCCCACCGTGGGTGTGACACGGAGGGGATTTGCTGCTCAGGGTCATGGTGATCCAGCTGGAGCCAAGGGGCATGGGTGAAGCACCTCCAGGAGTGGCTCTGGCTGGGGAACTCAACCAGTGGCTCCAGGAATGGTCAGGGATAAACTCAATATAGGGCTGGGGCTGGTTGGGGTTCCCAACCACCCCTTGGAGACCCCACTGTGGGTCTGGCTGCTGGAGCTGCCCAGGCAAAGGCAGCTGGACCCCAGGCCCAAATTCTGCTGCTCCTTGAACGTGCTTTGACCTCTGGGTCCTTCTCATGTGCTGTTGGAAGTGCTCAAGATGTGCTATTAACAAAGCAATCTCAAGCCCACCCAGCTGTGTCTCCACACGAGTCACAAGGCAAGGGAAGGGCAGATCCATCCAAGGTGAGGGAAGGGCAGATCCATCCGAGCCAAAGGAAGGGCAGATCCATCCAAGGCAAGGGAAGGGCAGGTCCATCCAAGCTGAGGGAAGGGCAGGTCCAGCCAAGCCAAGGGAAGGGCAGATCCATCCAAGGTGAGGGAAGGGCAGATCCATCCGAGCCAAAGGAAGGGCAGATCCATCCAAGGCAAGGGAAGGGCAGATCCATCCAAGCTGAGGAAAGGGCAGATCCATCCAAGCCGAGGGAAGGGCAGATCCATCCAATCCAAGGTGCCTGGAGCCATCCCTGGCCACGCTGCAGATGTGCTGTGTGTCCAGAGAAGCTGTGGCTGCCCCATCCCTGGGAGTGTCCAAGGCCAGGTTGGAGCACCCTGGGCTAGTGGAAGGTGTCCCTGCCCACGACAGAGGGTGGGACTAGATGACCTTTAATGTCCCTCCAACCCAAATCATTCTGGGATTCAATGATTTCTATGATTATTGAACTCCTTGGGTATTGGGACCTGCCTTGTTTCAGCACTGAGGCATCCCTGGTCTTTTCTGGTTAGTTTTTTCCCTACAACTTCCACCCAAGCAAAGCCAGGCTCAAAGCACAGTGATGCTTCTCTCGAGCAGTCCTCCTGACTCTCATCTGGCATTTGGGGACCCAGGATTTCTGGGCAGGTGGAAGGAAGGAGGTGAGCCCTGGCTGCCACCAGCTTTTCCTTGGGTCACTTGGTCCCTGGGGACACTCTGACACCCTCTTACAGATGGGCCAAGAGCCTGAGAAAGGGAGGGGACAACCAGAGCTTGCTCAGGTCCATCTGCAGATTGGCCAGGAGAGGTAAAGGAGTGGGAAAGAGAACACAGCACTTTGTTCTGCTGAGATGCTGCTCCAAATGGGACTGTTTGCACAGATAAATCTGGTTTAAATGAGTTCTAAAGCCATTCAGGGGCAGGTGGAAGGTGGCAGGTTTGCACCAGAGTGTTTCTCCTCTCAGCCCTCTGCAGGTTCCTGAATGCTCTGAGGACTGAGCAAGGAGGATGTTTGGGGGTGGATTTAGTGCAGCAGATGGCACAGGAGCCTTCAGGAGAATGGTTGATGCAGCAGCTTGTGGGGGATCACGGAAGGGTTCCCTTCCCCCTCCAAAAGCTGTCGCTGTTTCTGCTGCTCCCTGAGGACTTGGAGGGTGCAGGGGTGGCCTGTCCTTAGGGACAAGATCCATTGTAGCCCTAAACCCCAACCAACCCTGTGGCAATTCCTGCCCTGCTAAGACGTGGATGCACCTCCAAAAAGCTTTGCCCCACTTCCCCAGGGCAGTGGTCAAGGAGTGTGTGGACAACTCTGCAGGCACAGGGTGGGATTGCTGGGGTGTCTGTGCAGGGCCAGGAGTTGGACTGGATGGTCCTTGGGGGACCTCCCCAGCTCAGGAGATTCTGTGATTCCATGATTCATTTGCCACTTCCACTTTTGGAAATGACACCACTGCTCTGAGAATTCTAAACTTCAGGGAAAGTGCTTCTCTCCCACATTAATCCCTTTGCAGGGTTTGTTATGTGTGAGAGGCAAAAAAGACGTAACTTCAGGACCACAAGAAGTTTCCTCATCTTTTCCCTGGTGAGGAGCATGGAAAGTCTTTCCAGAGCTGTTCTCCAGGCAGTTTTATTTCCCTTTTTTATGAGTTGCTATTTTTGTGCTGCTCATTTGAGCTGCAGTTGCACAACCTGTGGGGTGGAGAAGGTGTTTTGGGTAAATATCTCCTGCCCTTGGACAGGGGCTGAGGGCAGCCTGGAATGGTCCCCTATTCATGGAGAGGTTGTTGTCCACCCTGTCCCCCCCTGAGAAAGCTTTTTTTCCTGACAGGGAAGCTCTGCCTTTCCTGCTGGTGCCAATTCATCATCCCAGGTGTCAGCTGGTCTTTTAGTCATTCCCATTTGGATTGTTGGGGCTGAGGATGGGAATTTTGGGCCTCTTTTGAGGTGCTACAAGAAGTGTGAAGGTCACCTTGTCCATCTCCCAGCACCTCAGCAGCGTGTTAAGGAATTTTCCTTTCTGCCACCACAAGTTATTGCTCTCCCCCAGTTTGCTAATCCTAATCCAGCTCCAGCTCCCATCCCATCCCTCATCCCTGCCAGAGGAAAGGGCAGGTTTTACATAAAATTCCTTTCTCTCCAAGGTGGTGATGCCACTGCTTTGTCCAGCACAACAGTCTGGAGAAAGTGGATGTGCACTGAAACCCATCCCTGTTCCATGGCCCCAGTTGAACAGCTTTTCCTCCTCCTGGTTGTTTTTGGAAAGGCCCAGCCTGTCTGTCAGCCCAGGTGGAGGATGAGCTGCTGTCACACCTGAAGCATCTTGTGAGAAGCCTTGCACAGGAGGCCCAAATGCTTCAGTCAGGGACTTTCTCCTGGTCCTCAGCCAGCTGAGATCCATCTCTGGCTGGTTTATTGCCATCACCTCCGAGTGTGTGATCACAACAGCCAGGAAGATACATCTGCCTGTTGTTGCCTGGTGAAATGATTGCTCCTGGAGGTTCTCAGCAGAGCCAGCCTGCAGCTCTGGGGGCACTCACCTTCACCAACCTCTTGGTTGCCACCTCAGGGGGATGGCACAGCTCTGGCCACGGGGCTTGTGGATCACCCTTCAGGTGCCAGCCACAAAAGACACCCCTAAATTCCTGGAGCGCTGCTCGAAATAATTTATATTTTTCTGGGTGTATCAAGTGTGTGTGGCCCCTGTTTGGACACAGTGATGGCTGTAGTGCCCATTTTCACTAAGGCTGCAGAGTTCCTATAAATTAATTTTCTATGGAATTAAGTTGCTTTGAAAAATCTGAAGGGGAAAAAAGGGTTTTTTTGCCATAAAGGAGCCATTCTGCTGAGCCCAGCCCTGCTCTTCCCTCTGCCCCAGTGGGCTGGGGTGGGGGAAGAGAGGAGGGATCTCAAGAGGTGGAGATGCTGCTGCTCTTGTCTTTGGCAGGGTCTGAAGGCATGTGAGGAACCCCCTGAGACTGGAGGTGCCTTCCCTTTGTGTCACTGAGCTTTGGAGGCAGCTCAGGGCGATCACGGGCACCTCTTGGTCCTGCAGGGGGGTCTCAGTCACCCCTTGGTCCTGCAGGGGGGTCACAGGTTCCTCTTGGTCCTGCAGGGGGGTCACAGGCACCTCTTGGTCTTTTAGGGAGGTTCACAGGCATCTCTTGGTCCTGCAGGGGGGTCACAGGCACCTCTTGGTCTTTTAGGGAGGTTCACAGGCATCTCTTGGTCCTGTAGGGGGGTCACAGGCACCTCTTGGTCCTGCAGGGGGGTCACAGGCATCTCTTGGTCCTGCAGGGGGGTCACAGGCACCTCTTGGTCCTGCAGGGGGGTCACAGGCATCTCTTGGTCCTGCAGGGGGGTCACAGGCACCTCTTGGTCCTGCAGGGGGGTCACAGGCATCTCTTGGTCCTGCAGGGGGGTCACAGGCACCTCTTGGTCCTGCAGGGGGGTCACAGGCACCTCTTGGTCCTGCAGGGGGGTCACAGGCATCTCTTGGTCCTGCAGGGGGGTCACAGGCACCTCTTGGTCCTGCAGGGGGGTCACAGGTTCCTCTTGGTCCTGCAGGGGGGTCACAGGTTCCTCTTGGTCCTGCAGGGGGGTCACAGGCACCTCTTGGTCTTTTAGGGAGGTTCACAGGCATCTCTTGGTCCTGCAGGGGGGTCACAGGCACCTCTTGGTCTTTTAGGGAGGTTCACAGGCATCTCTTGGTCCTGTAGGGGGGTCACAGGCACCTCTTGGTCCTGCAGGGGGGTCACAGGCATCTCTTGGTCCTGCAGGGGGGTCACAGGCACCTCTTGGTCCTGCAGGGGGGTCACAGGCACCTCTTGGTCCTGCAGGGGGGTCACAGGGATCTCTTGGTCCTGCAGGGAGGTCACAGGGATCTCTTGGTCCTGTAGGGGGGTCTCAGGCACCTCTTGGTCCTGTAGGGGGGTCTCAGCATCCCCTCCAGGCCATTTCACAACTCCTGTGTGAAACAGGAAAGGGCAGACCTTGAGCACAGGGTGTGACTTTTCTCCAGGATACCCCCAAAATCAAGGTTTAAACTGAAATATCACACAATTTTCCCTGTGAGCATCACAAGCAGGGTCTTCCCTTCCTTCCCAAGGCCAGCCAGGACCGTTCCTGCTCAGACAAGGCAGATGCTCAGGAATCCAATGGCACAAGGACGGTGCTGGTGGTGACTGGGATGTTCCCTCCCACCACAAGCAGTGGGTTTAAGGAATGTCTCTGGCAGCTGAAATCTCTGCTTTGGATCCCAGTGAAGGATCTTCTCCCTCCATAAAGCACAGCCTGTGTTTGGAGTGTGCAGTGCTGTGGGTTTGAGCTGCAGGCTTAATGAAATCCTCCTGCTGAAGCAATCAGTCCCTGTTGGCTCTTTATGATCCTAATCATGGATCTTTCTGCTGTAAATACACCCTGCCCCGAGCTGGGGGGGCCACATTCTCCTGGGGACATCCCTGGGGCAAAGTCACCTGCACCCAAACAGAGGATGCCAGGTCGGTGGCACTTGCTGGGCTTAACCCAGGGCTGCTGCTGAGGCAGAGAGAGAGGAGAAATCTGTTCTTCCCTTGAATCTTGGACTAAAAAGAGCCTTTTGCTGGGTATTTTTTTTACCAGCATTGGGGTTTAGGAGCAGGGAGGGAAATCTCTGCTGTTTTCTGCACGATAGTTCCCAGAAAATATCATTATACAATGGGTTATTGAATTAAAACAGAATGTAATGCTCTCCTAGGCCATTCCTGCATGGGGGCAGGCACAAATAATGGAAACACATCTTGTGCAGTTATTTGTCTGAAGAGAAATGCCTAATGCATTGTGATACCCCACTTGAACTGGAGTCCAGCATCCTGCATGCAGTGCATTAAGCTCTAACTCAATTAGCTCCGAAATTGGAGTCCTAATGAAGCTCTGGGGCTGCTGGGGCTGCAGGAATCAGTGGGGAAAATGGTTTTTCTTCCCAAGACCTCAGTCTGAGCAGGGTCTGTCCTGCTTTTCGGGGTGCACAGAGAAGGAGCTGTTGGGACACTGCAAGGGGTGGTTTTAAACTCAAGGAGGTTGATTTAGACCAGAGAGAAGGAAGAGATTTTTTGACAGTGAGGGTGGGCAGGCCCTGGCACAGGGTGGGCAGAGAAGCTGTGGCTGCCCCTGGATCCCTGGCAGTGTCCAAGGCCAGGTTGGATGGGGCTTGGAGCACCCTGGGCTGGTGGGAGGTGTCCCTGCCTGTGGCAGGGGGTGGAATGAAATGGTCTTTAAGGTCCCTTCCAACCCAAACCAATCTGGGATTTTAGGTAACACAAATGGTGTTTCTCTCCCAGGGAACATCCCATAAAATCTGCTGGGAGGGAAGAATAAAGGAAAAGCTGCAGCATCACCTTCCTGAGATGGGGCAATGGAGAACCCAAAATGCTTCACACCAGCACAACTCAGAGGAGCCCAGGTCCATCTGTACAATAGATCCAAAGGTGACTTATGGTCATGGAGGACATCTGCAGGAAGGAGAGAGATTTGGGCTCCCAAGAGCTCTTGATAAAACCCCCTTCCCCTGCTGTGCTGAGGAGCAGCCCCAGCCCCACCTGAAGGACCTGGAGCCTCTCTGGCTGCCAGCCCTGTGTGCCAGCACTGGAGTATTTAATGCAGAGAGCAGGAGGAGACCAGAGATGATCCTGAAAGCTGTAAAAGCTGATCTTTGCTCTGCCTGCATGACCCAGCCTGTCCCTGTCCTCCCTGGAAATCAGGATTTGGATGCACATCAGCTATTTCTGTGGCACAGCCACCAACCAGTGCCCTTTGCCACCCCAGAGCAACCACAGCAGCATCAGCAGGACTTGGGTGCCCCTTCCTGGCCAGGGAAGAGCTCAGGAATCTCCGAGCTCAGCTGAGGACAGGGCTGGTCCCCCCTCAGCTCTGCAGCTGCCCAGGCTCATTGACACCCAGCTCAGCCCTCGGGGCTGGACCAGCCGTGCCCTGCTCCTTGGGAAACATTCCCAAGCATGGAAACATTCCCAAGGATGGCATCATTTTGAGTTTTCCAGGCTGGATGCTCCGTGTCCCAGGGCTGATGTCATGCAGGGCTAAGTGCAGCCCCCCCAGCTCAGACAGGGTCATTCAGTGCCTGCTGGTGTTGCTGCCCCAGTTCTGGCAATAATCTGCTTTATTGATGGCTTTTTTGTTTCCTGTTGGGCTGCCATAAATATGGATGCACACATCAGGAGTGTGTTTATTGCCAAGCCCCAGCCCAAGGACGGCTTTCAAATGAAGCTGGAGTTGGTTTGAAATAAAGACATAAAGGGCTGCCATTCAGCTTCTCCAGGATCTGCCTCTAGTTGCATTTTTAATATGTTTATAACATCCAAATGCATCAGCATGAGATGAACACAGCGGCCAAATCCAGCCTCTTGAGTGGTGACAAAGGGGAAAACTGTCCCTAAATGTGGTGCTCTCCAAACCCTGTGGGAGAGGGGGGACACACTGGGCTGTCCTTAGGGCAGGTCGTGTCTTTGGCTGATAAATTCCCACCAGTTTGGCCTCTTTCTGTCCACTGGGGTGGATTTTCCTGAGACTAACACCCTCAGGAAGGGGAGGCAGGGGATGGTGGGGGGTCCTTGAAGGTGCTTGGTGTGGAAAACGAGGAGGGCACAGAAAGGGATGGCTGGAAGTGGCTTCAGGGTTTGAGCAGAACCTGCTCTGGCTGTCCCAGTGTCTGAAAACTTCCCCACTTCCCTGGAAGTGTCCCAGGATGGGGCTTGGAGCATCCTGATCTGCTGGAAGGTGTCCCTGCCCACGGGAATGAGGTGGGTTTTCAGGTCCTTCCCACCCCAACCATTCTGGGATTCTGGGACTCATCTCCCCTGATGCTCCCCCGACCCGGCCGTGCTTGGGGATGTTCCAGTTGCATCTTTCCAAATTCCAGTCTGGAACAAACTCATCAGCTGCTCTTTCTCTGGGGACCCAGGGCAGGCTCCAGCCCTGCCCCAGCCAATAAATATTTATATAAAAAGGGTATAAAGCCCACGTGTCCCTTCCCTGGTGTTCACCCCTTCTTGTCTCTGTGCGTTCAGTTTCTTCCTACTTAACACAATCCTCTTTATTTATTTATTTTAATTTCACCTTTCCTCATGTCAGATTTGTTTTGCCAACATCCTTTTCGTTCTGAACTCTAACCCTTTAATCCCCAGGCTTAGCTCTCCCCTTCGGATCACACACAATAATTTTGAAGTGGATTATCTTTGCCATCACTGTGGTTTTCAAGAGAACCATTTGGACTTAGACCAGTTTCCCCTGGGGATCCCAGACGAGAAACCATCCTCATTTTGACAACCAAATGTGAATAAATACTCTTTGAGTACAATTTTCCCACCAATTTTGCATCTGCCTCCCGGGGCTTTCCCCTAAACAGTGTTTATGTAGGATGTCATGTGAGACCATGTCAGAAGCTTTGCTGAAGTCAAGACCCATCACATCTGCCCCCCCCATGCCCTCAGCAGCCCAGTTATTCTGTCAGAGAAAGAAATCACATTGCTTTGACAAGATTTGTTTTTAACAAATTCACAGTGGCTGTTTCTTATCACTTTATTATCCTCCAGGTGCTCAGAAACTGCTTAATGGTTTGTTTGAGGCTCTTTTGGGGGATGGAAATCAGTCTGGCTGTGCCTCTGTGGTCTGGCTCTGTCAAACACAGATGGGCCCTTTGCCTTCTCTGCCCCTCCAGCACATCCCTGCTGGCCTGGGCACTGCCAGCCTGTGGGGCATGGCAGAGCTTCTGCAGGGAGGATGGCATGGATGCCTGGCATTCACTGTGGGGGTGGGACCCTCCTGCCCTCCTCCTGCCCCCCTCCTGCCCTGTGTATTCATTATCAAAGTGGTTTAAGTGTCTTGTTAGGAATGAAGAAAAAGAGATGTTGGACCCTCCTCTCTTTCCTTCTTCATCAAGAGAATTAGTTGGAAAAGCCCTCTGAGATCCTCCAGTCCAACCATCCCCCAGCACTGCCAAGGCCACCACTGTCCCCTGTCCCCAAGTGCCACATCCACACAGGTATTAAACCCCTCCAGGGATGGGGATTCCACCACTGCCCTGGGCAGCTGTGCCAGGGCTGGACAAGCCTTCCCATGAAAACCTTTCCCCTCATATTCAACCTAAACTTACCCTGGTGCAACTCAGGGCGTTCCCTCTCCTCTTGTCTCTATTCCCTGGGAGCAGAACCCAACACCCCCCATCTCCCCCTTCCTGTCATGAACTTGCAGAGCCAGAAGGTCCCTCAAGACCTAAATCCATGCCCAGCCTGGCACCAGTGGGGGATAAACCTCAGGGCACATCTACTCTCTGCAGGGAGTGGGATGTGCAAAGCCCTGCCCAGCCCTGGCACAGCAGCACCCCTGGGCACAGCAGTGCTGGGCTCAGCTCACACAGGGCCCCTCTGAGGGGTTAAAGAGCTTGGAATCTGCACCACAAAACCAGAATCACAGGATATTTTAGGCTGGAAAAACCTCCAAGGTCATAAAATCCACCCTGTGCCCGATGCCCACCTTGTTCCCCAGCCCAGAGCTCTGAGTGCCACAGCCAGTCCTGCCTTGGGCACCTCCAGGGCTGGGCACTCCAACCTTCCCTGGGCAGCCCCTTCTAACGTTTAATAACCATTTCAGTGTAGAAATTCTTCCTGAAAAGGAAATTCTCCCTTGATATTGCCCATCCTTGTGCTCCTGCATCTCCTCATCCCTCCAGTGCCCAAGTGTGAATTCTTCTCTTCCCTCCTCTGCTTCCCAGGGACACTGAGCAGGCTGGGAACATCGGGATCCCTGCAGGAAAGAGGCCTTGGAGATGGGAAGGAGGGATAATCCCTGTTAGCAAATGCAGGGTGGGAAAGGCTGCAGTGAAAATGCCCATCTGAAACACCCATGAGGGAGTGGGCAGTGCAGGGCCGTGGGCAGGATGATGCTGAGGTGGGCACTGCCTGGCACAACCCCTGAATGCAGCAAAGCCACAGCATGCCAACTCTGGGCCTGGGGGAGAAGAATGGATTAAATCTCATGGAAAACCAATGAGGAGGGTCTGGGACAGCTCAGCCCACCCTGAGCTCCTTCTCCTGGCAGGGGGATGTGCAATGTCCTGTCACCTCCCTGTGGATCCCGGTTTTACAGCACTTGTTCAGTCCCAAAGCCAGTGGGGATGACCTTGGGCTGACCTTGGAATGACCTTGGAGTGCTGCCTGCACTCTGGTGTCATTTATGACAGAAACCCTTGCTAATAAAGCAGTTCATAACAGAGCACAAGTTACTCTCATGCTGCATTTACACATTTCAATTATATTTTTATCACAGATATCAAGGCCTTTCCAGCCACTCCTTTCAAAAGGCAACCCAGAGAGCCCCCAACTCCCTCCCTGGCAATGTGTGCTTTTATTCCCAGGAAAATAATACAAACAGCAGAAAATGCCAATGACCACGACTTTTCCAAAGGAAAAATCGAGCCCAGGACTTGCATTTCTTTAGGATGGGATGGAAACTGGGGTTAGTTCACAGTGAAATCAGCCACTCCTCTGGCTCTGGCTGTGCCCATCCTGTCCCTTGGTGGGTACCTAATGATGCTCCCCAGCTCAGAAGGGCATCAGCAGTGACTCCAGTGGAGCCTCTGAGATCTCTGAGAGCCAAGGTGCCCTGCTCTGCCCAGCTCTGCAGGTGGATTCTCTCCTGCCCATGTGCAAAGAAGAGACAAAAAGGCAGCCAGGACCCTGCTTGCTGTTCCAGAAATGCTCCTGCCACGCTCTGGGGGCCGGGTGCTCTTTGGGTTTGCTGGAGAAGGGAATGGGAAAAGGCCCAGCACTTTTGGGGATGAGACCCTTTGCTTGCTCAGCAAAGTCCTGCAGGTTATCCAAGAAAAACAAGGCCATGAGTCCCGATCTCCAAGTCCCATTTCTGCTCCTGAAGACTCTCTTTGGTGCTTGGTAAAGATTTCTTATAATCTGTAGCTAAGCATCTTTTTGATGACACCGTTCAATTCTGCTTTTCTTTGCAACTCATCCAGCAGTGTAAAATGGCCTTTATCACACTTGGGTATCTCCTGTTAATAAAGTGCCAGGAATTCATTAAGCACGAGGACTGAATGGGGTCAGCATGCCAAGGAGAAACTCCACCACGGGAGGAAGAGGCTGCAGCAGCTGCTGGTGGTGAAGCATCTCCTGCAGGGACTGGGTGGCACTGGGAGCACTGGGAAGGGGGTGGGATCCTGCAGGCTTCCCAAGAGGGTTTAGGGAATCTGCAGCCTGGGGGGTTTGTGGGGGAAATGCTCCCACAGTTTTGGACTCCTGGGAGTGGTTTTGGGGTGTGGGGGTGAGTGGTGGGAGCAGGGCCGAGCTGCAGAGCTGGGGTGTGGGATGTGGGATGTGGGATGTCCTCTGCAGTGGGCAGTTCCACAGCTCCTTGTGACACCAAGGTGTATCTGTTAGAGAACAAACCTCAAAATTCATGGGATCCCAGAATCCCAGCCTGGTTTGGGTTGGGAGGGACCTCAAAGCCCATCTGAATCCTAAATCCCCTGCCATGGGCAGGGACACCTTCCACCAGCCCAGGTTTTGGGCACTTCCAGGGATCCAGGGGCAGCCACAGCTTCTCTGCCCAACCTTTGCCAGGGCCTGCCCACCCTCCCAGCCAGGAATTCCTTCCCACTATCCCATCCATCCCTGCCCTCTGGCAGTGGGAAGCTATTCCCTGTGTCCTATCCCTCCATCCCTTGTTCCCAGTCCCTCTCCAGCTCTCCTTGAATCCCTTTAGGTAAAACAGACTAATTTTGGAGCCACACTTTCCATCTCCATGCACAGACTGTCTTGCTGGAACCTTTTCCAAAGCCACTCCCAGGCTTTCCCCTGCTTTTCCCCCCTGGATCCTCCCTAACCCCCCTCAGTTCATCCCTTCCTGAAGCAGCTGCAGTTCGTGTGTCCAGCTCCAGAGCAGGGCCAGCAAATCCACACCAAGACCCCTTTTCTCACCATGGTTTGGTGCTTTTGGCACCTTTACTGTGCTCTTGTTGCCCACTTGTCCCAAAGACCTTCCCAGTAAATATCCCTTTGAGTTCCAGGCATCAGGAAGGAGCTCACTGCCTGCCCAGTGTTTGCTGGCTGGGGGCAGGGTTGGATTAAGTGTGAGGTGGAGAACAATTTGGGGAGCAATGCTAATTTATGACTTTGAAAATTAATAGGTTTTGCTTTAAAGGATGGGACTCGAGCTGCTCCAGAGCAGTTAAAGACCTGCCAGCCCTAAAAGTTTCCAAGAGCTGGTTAAACAGCCCTTTGGCTCTGTGATTTAAATCTTGTCTGAGCTGCTCTTTCAAGAATACGAACAAAAAGTCTAAAGCAAGTTTGAGAACTAAATTTTTCAGGCTAGAAATCCCCAGAGAGCCCCATAAAAATGTGCAATTTCATGATAGAACTTGCTGGCCACAACAGAACACGAACATTTTCAAAAGCAGTGGAAAGCTCTGGGTATCTCAGGTCTCCTCTCAGGTAAGGCTGCAGTAATCTGAATTTTCCAGTCCACTTGGGAGGCTCTTGGGAGTCACCCCATCCTACCCATGCTGGTAGTGCCTGTATGGCACCATGCCAAGACAACAAATCTGAGGTAACAAATTAACCTGGATGGGCTGAATGAGCTTGAAGGAGAAATCAGAAAAGCCTGGGAGGGATAAAAGAGAAAAACCTCCAAAGGGATCAACAGCCTCAAAGTCACTTCTCCTACCACACGACCAAATTATCTCCTAATAGCCCTAAAACTTTAGGGATGGAGGCAAATCAGAGCTGAGCACTCTGGAGGGGGAACAGGCTGTGCTGCTCAATGAATTCCCAGGGTTTTTCCCTGGCCCAGAGTGCTGGAATGTTCCTGGGAATTCGGGACAATTCGGTGCAAGGAACTTGCTGGAAGGTGCTGATGCCCCCCCAGTGACTGCAAATCCCTCCAGAGGGGGTGGCAGTCGGGACCAGCTCCCATCTGCCCTTCCAGGATTCACCTCCACTGGCAGGTGGCACAAGAATAGGGCATCCCTTGGGCATGGCCTGTCCATAAGTGCACTTCAGGACTGTCAAGGTGCTCCCTGGCATGATATTGTGCCAACCAGAGCTGTCCCAGGCACCGCTTGGGCAAGCTCAGGACAGGAGCCTTGTCTCCCAAAACAGGAACACCAATTTCCTGGCATTCAGGTGTTTTCTGGGAACCATTCCAGCAGTTCAGCAGCACAGACAGCCCAGTGTGAGGGCAGGGGTCATGCCTGGGCACTGCCCATTTGCCAGTGCAATTGTACCCACAGGGTGGTTACTTGTCACACCATCCCAGAAAGGTTTGGGTTGGAAGGGACCTCAAAACTCATCCAAATTCCACGCCCTGCCATGGGAAGGGACACCTTCCACTAGCCCATCCAACACTTCCAGGGGTGGGGCATCCACCACCTTTCTGGGCAACTTGTGCCAGGGTTGTACCACCCTCATCACAAAACCTTTTCCTCTCTAGTGGCCTTTAAGAGGACAAGACAAGGAGCTCCTGCAAAATCTCTAAAGGAGGGACCTCATCCCTACCACCCCTCTGCAAAGAGCCCTTTGTGGTGCTCCATGTCCAACACAGCTCCTGGGAAAGCCATTTCTGGGTCCAAATCCGGGTTGAGCAGCACTAAAGACAGCGAGTCCCTGGATCAAAATGTCCTTTACCCCCGGGCATTTGGCCCCCTGTGGGTGGCAGAGGCTGTCCCTGCTGTCCCCTCCTTCAGGAGCACTGCTGAGTGCAGGTCCTGGGGTTTGATGTGGTGGGAACACCCTCCTGAGCCTCTACCCCATCTCTGCTCCCCCCTGTGATGTGACTGAGCTGGGGAGCCCCTCAGATCTGTCTCCTGCAGCTGCAAAAGGGGTCCTGCCCACTNGTCCTTTACCCCCGGGCATTTGGCCCCCTGTGGGTGGCAGAGGCTGTCCCTGCTGTCCCCTCCTTCAGGAGCACTGCTGAGTGCAGGTCCTGGGGTTTGATGTGGTGGGAACACCTTCCTGAGCCTCCACCCCTGTCTCTGCTCCCCCCTGTGATGTGACTGAGCTGGAGAGCCCCTCAGATCTGTCTCCTGCAGCTGCAAAAGGGGGTCCTGCCCACTCACAGAGTGCCTGGAGCAGGACTGGTGTGGTGGGGATTTTATTCCATGCCCACCATCCCTGGGAACCTTTCCCTGCCCAGAGCCAAGGGCCACTGTGGTGGGGGGGGATGGACCCTCCCAAAGGGCATCCCTCCTTCCCTGCCTGGGAGTGAAGGTGAAATGCAGTCCCTGGAGCTGCTGTGAGGAGCAGAGGGAGGATTCTGAGAGTCTGAATATTCCAATTAATCAGATTTGCTTCAGTTGCCTCGCCTCGGAGCTGTGCATCAGTTCCCGATCAAGGGCTGCACCAGAGCAGGCTGATGTTTTGCCTGCCCTCCTGCCAGGCAGGGAAGGCAGTGCAAGAGGCTTTGCAAAGGCACTGCTGAGTGATCTTGTTCTTAATTGCACTCCGCGGGCTGGGCTGGTCAAAGCAGGATGACACATCAGGCAGGCTGTTTGTGCTTGTTGTTCTGCTGAGTTCATTTAGAAGCACAGGCTCCCAGCTTGGACTGAAGGAACATCATTTGTAGCACTCGCTGCTGGGGCTGCTGAGTGTTCCAGGCACAGGGGAGGGAGGGAATGCTGGAAAAGCAAACCCAGGCACAGGGTGGCTTCTGTTCACAGGGGGAACAAAGAGAATCCCAGACTGGTTTGGGTTGGAAAGGACCTCAAAGCCCATCTCATCCCACCCCCTGCCATGGGCAGGGACACCTTCCACCAGCCCAGGCTGCTCCAAGCCCCATCCAACCTGGCCTTGGACACTTCCAGGGATCCAGGGGCAGCCACAGCTTCTCTGCCCAACCTGGGCCAGGGCCTGCCCTCCCTCCCAGGGAGGGATTTCTTCCCAATATCCCATCCATCCCTGCCCTCTGGCACTGGGAAGCCATTCCCTGTGTCCTGTCCCTCCATGCCTTGTCCCTAGTCCCTCTCCAGCTCTCCTGGAGCCCCTTTAGGCACTGCAAGGGGCTCTCAGGTGTCCCTGGAGCCTTCTCTTCTCCAGGTGAGCCCCCCAGCTCCCCCAGCCTGTCTGTGGTCAGTGTCTGGTGTCAGTGAAGTTCATCCTCTTGCTATTGTGAACCCCAAAAGGGACCAAGGGCTTTTCCCTCCCAGAGCCTTCCCAGCAGCAAGTGAAACCATGCCAGGTTGGAGAGCACCGAGACAGGAGTGAGTCCTTGGGCATGGACATGCAGGTCCTGTTCATCCTTGTCTACCCCCTTCTGGCCACGTGTGTTTTGTGGCCACACATCCAGGGAGGAATCCTGAGGGAATGTCCCATTTCATCAGGGCTTGTGCCATTGCTGTCTGAAGTCCTTCTCCAGCCACCCTCAGAAATGCATCTCCAGGTGCTGTGCTGTCTAACACCGAAGATAGGGCTTTGATGGGGCTTTGATGGGGCTTTTTGTCCATCCCTACCCCAGTTTGGTGTCTGCCACCCAAACCCCAGGGCTCCACCACGGGCAGGCAACTTCTGCTCAGACTGTAATGATGCTGAGGGAAAGGAATTGAGCCTCAACCTGCAAGATCTGAATCCAGGTTGAAATGATTTATCATCCTTCAAGTCTTTGGCCTCAACTGTCACCCCATGGCTGCATCCCAGAATCCCAGGATATCCTGAATGGAAGGGATCCCCAAGGATCATCCAGCCCAACCCTCAGCCCTGCCCAGGACCAGCCCCAAGAGTCACCCCCTGTGCCCCAGAGCATCATCCAAACCCTCCTGCAGCTCTGGCAGCCTTGGGGCCGTGCCCACTGCCCTGGGGAGCCTGGGCAGTGCCCACCACCCTCTGGGGGAAGAAGAACCTTTGGCTGAGATCCAACCTGACCCTGCCCTGACCTGTCCTGTCTCACACCTTGGGAGCAGGTCCAGCTCCACTGCAGGATGACAATATCCAGGTGTTTGATGTGGGCAGGGGACAGCCTGGGGTGTGCAGGACCTCTGTGCTTGCCCCAGGGCTGTATGGACCAGCCCTGCACCCCAAGGCCTTTCCATGCCCACCCCAGGCTGAGCCCCTGCTGCCCATTCCCTGCCCAGTGCCCAGCCCATGGTTTGTGACCAGGGAGAGCCTTGACTCCCTCAGCTAGCCCTTCCCCAATCTGTGGTGTCAGCCAGCTGCTCTCAGCACTCTGAAATCCCATCTTATTCCTACAAATTGCTTTCCCAGGAGGCTTCCCATGAATATGCATTTTCCCTGCTAACCCTTCCTTAAATGAAGGCTCTCTCTCCATCCCTCCCCAGACCTCTCGTTAATGCTTCCCTGATAACTCCATTGCTAATATGCATTTATGTCTCAGCAGTGCAGGGGAACATGCCTGGAAAAGGCAGGGGGAATTTATGTCCTTCTGAATTTATCCCTGCCCTGGTGGGAAATCATTCCCCACAGGGCTGTGCTGGTTCCAGTGGGGGACAACTGGTGTGTGCCACTGTGATCTTAAATATTCTCCTGGGCATGTTTCCTGCTAAGTGCAAGATTCAGGAGAAACAATAAAATTATTTGATGGCATTAAAGAAGCCTGAACCCCGTGCTGGGGCTCTGGGGTGGATTCTGTCCCTGCTGCAATGGTTTGGGGGCTGTGGGGGAATCATGTGGTGTCTTTGCCTCCTTCCCCCCAGTCTGCTGCTGCCTGGGGGGAGAGGGGCTGGAAAGGAGGGGCAGACCTGCAAGAAGGTGGAGAGGGACTTGGGACAAGGGCCTGGAGTGATGGGCCAAGGGGGAACGGCTTCCCACTGGAGGAAGGCAGGGTTAGATGGGATATTGGGAAGGAATTGTTGGCTGTGAGGGTGGGCAGAGCCTGACATAGGTTGGGCAGAGAAGCTGTGGCTGCTCCATCCCTGGAAGTGTCCAAGGCCAGGTTGGTGCAACCTGGGCTGGTGGAAGGTGTCCCTGCCCATGGAATCAATGGTTTTTAAGGTCCATTCCAACCCAACCCATTCCAGTATTCCATGATTGAGGTCACCTGAGAGTGACTAGAAAGTCATGACTTCCATTAATTAACAGCACCAAACATTAAACAGGAGCACTGTGTGGTCTCTAAAGGAGTGTGCATGTCCCATCCAAGGGGAAAACATCAACATTTCAATGTGGTTTCTTTTAATTGAAGCACTGTTGGAGCCCCTGCCCAGGCTGGGGGCAGGAGGAGGGAGCTGGGGCACCCCATGCCCACAGTGCTTGTGCCATCTCCCTCCTGCTGCCCCACAGGGAGGGGGGCATTGGCCAGGCTGTGTGAAAAACAAGTGGTGGGACCTCTGGTTTGCCACTCCTCGCTTGCTGGACCTCATCCCCACCAGGAGAAGCAAGGCCTCGAGTGGGAGCCCTGCTTTAAATGCTGGCACAGCACAAAGGTTGGGTTTGTGCTCCTTTCCAAGGCTCTGGGAGGGTTTGGCACCTGCAGAGAGCCAGGTGCTGATGTGCAGGGCGAGATAAGGAGCAAAGAATGGGACACATTTGTGGGGCTGGGCAATCCAAACCTGCCGAGGGCAGGAGGACAAATCCCTCCTCTCTGGGAGCAGAAGGTTTTTGTGCTCAGTGAAGAGCCACCATGTGCCTGTCCAGGAAGGGTGAACATCTGCACCGTGTGATGCAGCTCCCCACGCTGCCAAAGACCTACTTATAAAGCCTGTTTGGAGCTGCATTATCATTATTTATACATTTGCTGAAGAAACAGAGATGATCTCGCTTGCAAATGGCTTAAAGAATGTGTTTTATTTTAGAGGAGGCAGGGCCATAAATAGCCCCCATTATGGTGAGATGCTGTAAGTAGGACTGAGATAAGGCTCGCATGGAGCTGCCTTTTCTAGGGAGCTTGGGCAGAGATCAATTATGCTCCATTTTCTTTAAAAAAACACAATAAATTGTGGCCTGGGGTGTGATTTGGCTCTGGTCCTGAAGCTGTTCCCATCCAAGGACACGAGAGGCTCCTCAGCATGGAACAGCTTGAAATGTGAGCCTGCAGCTCTGCTCTTGTCACAAGGGCCACTCTGGCTGTGCCCAAAGACAAGGGGGACGTGGGGGGTTCTGGGGACAGGGACAGCTCGTGGTGTGTCCCACCAGGGACTCATCTCTGCCACCCAGGATGTGCCATACCCAGCTAAATACGGGGCACTGATGATCTTGGGGGGGATTTCCTTATGGCTTTGCTGGTTTGGGTCTCCCAAAGAGTGGGAGATGCTTGGAAATGGGATGGTGTGAGTGGTACTGCTGGGTCAGAGTGGCAGTGAGGGACATGTCCCTGCCTCTCAGCCAGGCTGGAGATGCCAGGGAAGTGGAATGTGTGAAGACTGGTGAGGAATTTGGGGGGAAAGTTTGTAAGAGGAGGAGAAACTTTGCTGAGACAGATCCAAAATCCACCTCCCCCAGTGCCCCGAGTCCAGCAGGGCCACAAGGGCAGGGAATGGGTTGAGGACATGAAAAACTCACCCAGGAACCATCAAGCAAAGTCATGAACTGGGTAGGCCTTCCAGATGCTGCAGGGTCAGTGGGATTCTCCTGCTCTCAGCCCTCAGCTGTGGTGGCTGAAGGGGATCATCATCACATGGAGCAGAGAGGAATTTCTTCTTGGGTCAGACAGGACTACCCAGTTATCAAATCCATCCCTGTTCCCCACCAAAGCATCAGAAATGGATGAGGTCACCCATCCCAGGTCACCTCTTCACCCCTACACTTAGAAAGACTTCAGATTTTCCACCCAAACCTCTTTCCTGAGAGTTTTCCTGACATTCAGTGCTGGGCTGAGCTGAGGAGCAGCGAGCCTGACCCAGGGGCAGGTCACAGGTCCCTGAGATGTCCTCCCAGAGCTGGCTGTTTGGCAGGTGGCAGGAGCTGCCCAGCACCCCTGGGGCTGTGAAAGCACTGCTGGCCTCAGCCTGGGGTGGGAGCAGCGTTATTTTTAGCCTGATTAGTCCTACTTTAGATTTTAACCCACTTAGCAGCTGTAGATCCAAACAAAGGGAGTGGGATCCAGTGCCTGCAGTGCCAGCCTCGGGCTCAGCTGCTTCCAAGAGCAAAGTGAATGCTCTGAGCAGAGCACAGGGGAGGGCCAAGGGAGATTGGACTGGTTTAAATGGTTTGCTATAAATACCCTGTCTGGCTGCTCAATGCGAGGGGTTATTCTTGTGCTGGCCCCCAAAAGCCTCAGTTGGCCCCTTCTACCCAAGGCAAGGAGGGATGGCTATGGATGGACAGTGCTGACATCCCATGGAATGGGTTCCTGTGCTCTTTGGGGCTGCTCCTGATGGGCTTGGGGTTTGGGTGACTGATGGTTTGAGTTTGGAGCATGTAGGACTTCAGGGGCTTTGGTGGTTCCCCAAGGAATTCTGGGCTTTCTCAGTTGGCTTCATCCTTCTACCTTTTCAGTGAAGGTTGTGTTGATGCCTCTTGCTAGAGCAGGTCAGAGGGTGTTCATGCCCTGAAAGATTCCTAAAGCACTATCTGGGAGCAGCATGGAATGGTTGGGTTTGGAAGGGACCTTGAAGATCACCCAGTTCCACCTCTGCCATGGGCAGGGACACCTCCCACCAGCCCAGGTTGCTCCAAGCCCCGTCCAACCTGCCCTTGGACACTTCCAGGGATCCAGGGGCAGCCACAGCTTCTCTGCTCAACCCGTGCCAGGGCCTGCCCACCTTCCCAGCCAACAATTCCTTCCCCACATTTAATCTAAACCTTCTCCTTTTCAACTTGAACCCATGTGCCATTGTCCTGTCACTCCAGGCTCCTGTTAATAATCTTGTTCCATCTCTCCTCTAAGTTCTCTTCAGACACTCAAAGGCCACAATTAGTCACCCCAAACTTCTCCAGGCTGAACAATCCCAGCTCTCCCAGCCTTTCCTCCAGCCCTCTGACCATCCTGGTGCCTCCTCTGGACTCTCCAGCAGCTCCACATCCTTGTGGTGCTGGATGTCCCAGAGCTGGAGGCAGCTCTGCAGGTGGGGCACAATCCCCCCTGCCCTTCT
This sequence comes from Campylorhamphus procurvoides, assembly GCA_013396655.1. Lineage (NCBI taxonomy): Eukaryota > Metazoa > Chordata > Aves > Passeriformes > Dendrocolaptidae > Campylorhamphus > Campylorhamphus procurvoides. The sequence goes on along the minus strand of WBMV01006663.1, from coordinate 447,169 downwards.
GGCCATGCTTTTTTGGATGTTCTCACTGTTCACATCTCCTGGGGCTGCTGTGGTGGAGGAGCTGTGTCCCCATGGCTGTCCAAACTCCCAGCGAAAGCAAAACACTCTCGACCTGGCAAAGGAAAAGGCTGTGTGTGTCACTCTGCTGCTCCTGATGCCTTCAGACAGAGGCTGTCACAGCTCATCAACATTCCCACCCAGCCCAGGGCCCGGACAGGGCTCTGGAGAGGCTTTTCCTGCCCCACCAGGGAGGGCTGTGCCAGGGAACCCCCCACAGCGGGCACCTGAGACCCTGCCCAGCCCAGAGCAGGGCTCTGCTGCTCACCCACAGCACAGGGAGAGGATTGCTGGGAAAGGACAGAGAAGGGACATGTCCCCCGTGTCCCCATCCCCCTGGAAGGAGCACCAAGGAGGGGAGAAGGACATGGTCCTCATTAGACCCAATTAAAGAACAGCTGTTAATGAACATTTACCTGTCTGCAGAGCAGGTGGGTCTCTGCTTGGCTCTGGTCCTCACACCGCGCTTTGTGTCTCCCTGCCTCAGTTTCCTCATCTCCTAAAGGGATTTCAGAGTATTTAAGGGAATATGGAATGAGGAGAACAATAATTTCCTCCAGGAGGTGCTGGCCAATGTGTGCAAACTGAATTTACAGGGGTCTGCAATAATCCTCTTCCACCAAAAAGCTGTCATTGCTGTCCCTTTGCTTATGAAAAAGTAACAGGGCTCCCCAAACCACCATCAGCTGCTGGGATGTGACCACCATTCCTTTAGGGTTTGGTCCCTTCCTTCCCTCTGCTTCTCACCCTTTCTGTTGGAAGAAAGGAGGAGGGAGAGGAATGAGAGCAGGGATGGGGTGGGAATGTTTTGTTTCATTTCCCCACATGCTCTCAGACACACTAATTAAAAGAACATGCAACCCCAAAGCTTTTCTTTGAAACAAACCACCCTGTTTTTCATCAAAACCCCCTGACTTTGATGGAAAACTTCCCTCTAGTTCCTCTTACTGCTCCTTCAGGTCCACACTGGGGTAACGGCATCACTTCTGCTTCCTTTTCCAGGTGTAACTGCCTCTTCCCTCCTGGAAGTGACCAGATGGCATCCAAGTGGCTTCCCAAAGGGCTGTGACACCCAGCCCAGTGCCCAGGGATCACCCTGTGCCCCCTGCTCCTCACTGAGCCCCCTCCCCACTGCTGCTGTGACACCCAGCCCAGTGCCCAGGGATCACCCTGTGCCCCCTGCTCCTCACTGAGCCCCCTCCCCAGTGCTGCTGTGACACCCAGCCCAGTGCCCAGGGATCACTCTGTGTCCCCTGCTCCTCACTGAGCCCCCTCCCCAGTGCTGCTGTGACACCCAGCCCAGTGCCCAGGGATCACCCTGTGCCCCCTGCTCCTCACTGAGCCCCCTCCCCACTGCTGCTGTGACACCCAGCCCAGTGCCCAGGGACCACTCTGTGCCCCCTGCTCCTCACTGAGCTCTGGCCCCACTGCTGCCTCTCCCACGAGGAAGGGGCTGATGTGATGGAATGAGATGCTGAGAGCTGGATAACCTCCCAAGGAAGGCAGGAGTTGGTTCTCACGTGAAGATACAGCCCAGGCAAACCCTGCCTTGACCTGCTGGCTCGCTTGTTGCACTGAACTCATTAGGACTTAATTAGCCCTGATGAGGAAAACATCTCTGTTTCTTGTCATGGAAGAAAACCCATTGAAAGCCCTGAAGCACAAGGTTCAATACCCATAATATTGCTCATGGACTGTGTTTTTCTTCTTCTTGACATTTCCCTCCTTACTCCTTGAGTGTTACATGACCTATTAAATTCCCTTTGAAATGACTAATAAGATCTCTCCTCTGCTGCTGTCGCCTCGCCAGCATCAGCCTTGGCATTGACGGGATCAGTGTTGATGTCCCCCCCCTTCTTTCTTTCTTCTTATTAAATCCAAGAGGCCAAAATCAAAGAAAAAAAAAAGAAAAAAGCCAAATAGTTTTAGCTTTAAACCCCATGAAAGCAGTTGTGTTGGGACTGCATCTCCCTGCCTGCTGCCGACCACCGTGGAAATGCTCCCGACATCCAAACTCCAGCAGGGGCAGGAACATTCCCTGCACGTTTAGGCTGTCATTTTTCACTCCTCTGGAATGTTAATGGCTCTTGGGCACGTCATTCTCTCGAGATCTTTGACTCCTGGCCTGAATTAGGATGGGCTGGGGTTTGGCTGGGGGGTTTTGGGGGTTTTCTTGCAGTGCCACTGGTGGAGCAGCCCAGGTGGGAGTGGGAAGAGGGTTTAAAGGATGGGAGAGCCCAAGGAAATTCACCATCTCCCTCCTCTCTCCTCAGGATCTCCTACAAGGAGAAAACACAGGACAAGGCTGTTAAGGAACCAGAGGATTTATAATTTTTTAATGTGCTTTTTTTTACTTTTCCAGAGGATCTGGACACCAACACTGGGGCTGAGGCTCCTCAGCCTGAGTGATCCAACCCGTGGAGATCTCATAAGGACACACAGATACGTTCCAATGATGGTTACATAAATTCCCTGAATTATTCACCAACTGCAGCTCTCCTGGTGCACAAGAAGAGGCTCCTGCTGAGCTCTCTGAGCTGCCCTTTCTCACCCAGTGCTGTGGATGCTCCATGGGACACACATGTCTGTCCTTTTGGGCAGGGAAGTCCAAAAAGCTGGAAAAATGGGCATTCCTTGAAGTCACTGTGTGTCTCCACGGCTTCCCAAGTGCTGGATCGGGGGGTTTATGCTGCTCTGCTCAGGGAGAAGCTGCATCTCCTGCTGGTGAAGGAGAAATTCAGGAGAGGTTGTGGAGCCTCTACTGCTCTGGGTGCAGGATTTAAGACAGGGCTTAAGGTTCAGAAAGAAAAATACCAAATAACTTTGCCCTGATCATCCCTGGGTGGCTCAGAGGGGAACTGGAGTTTAGTGGGAGGAGATGGGAGCAAAGGGACCTGCAGCTCCTCTTGGAGCAGAATCCATCCATCCCTGCTCCCTGTGCCTTCCTCTGGGACCAAGGTGTCCTTTCTCCTTGGACCAGGCTGCCCCTTCTCCTTGGACCAGGCTATTCCTTCTCCTTGGACCAGGCTGCCCCTTCTCCTTGGACCAGTCTATTCCTTCTCCTTGGACCAGGCTGTCCCTTCTTTTTGGACCAGGGTCTCCTCTTCTTAGACCAGGATGTCCCTTACCCTTGGACCAGGCTGTGCCTTCTCCTTGAGCCAGGATGTTCCTTCTTCTAGGACTAGGTTCTCCATTCCCCTTGGACCAGGTTCTCCATTCCTCTTGGACCAGGCTGTGCCTTCTCCTTGAGCCAGGATGTTCCTTCTTCTAGGACTAGGTTCTCCATTCCCCTTGGACCAGGTTCTCCATTCCTCTTGGACCAGGCTGCCCCTTCTCCTTGGACCAGGCTGTGCCATCTCCTTGGACCAGGCTGTCCCTTCTTTTTGGACCAGGTTCTCCATTCCTCTTGGACCAGGCTGTGCCTTCTCCTTGAGCCAGGGTATTCCTTCTTCTAGGACCAGGTTCTCCATTCCCCCTGGATCAGTGTCTCTTCCCCTTGGACCAGGCTGCTCCTTCTCCTTGGACCTGGCTGTCCCTTCTTTTTGGACCAGGTTCTCCATTCCTCTAGGACACGGGTCTCTTCCCCTTGGACCAGGATGTCCCTATCCCAAACTACTTTCAACCTTTGTTGAAAGTCCCAAAACCTCTCCAACCCCAGGACCTTCCCCTGGGGCTCCCCTGGTTACTGACAGCCAGATACTCACTGCATTCTCAGAAATTGGCTATTCCACCTCCCCTTTTTCCTCTTTTAATCTTCTTTTATTTACTGAAGGGTTTAAGCACCACCTGATATGTGGGGAGAGGGGGAGAAAACCCCTGGTGCAGAAGAAACCCTGCAGATTCACCCAGCTCATGGTTTTCTCAGAGACTGACAGGTAATTTCTGTCCAGGCAGAGTGTTGAGATGTTGCCAGGGCAACTCCCCTTTCTCCTGAAGGCTGGAACCTTGGAAACAGAGCTGGGAGAAGGAGGGCAGGGAGGAATCCTGTCAGGTTTTGGAGCTGTGCTGTGTCCTTTCACTGCTGGCACAATCAGGGGGTCGATCTCAGGGTTATTTGTCAAACCCCTGGTAAGGACAGAGGAAAGATCCTCATCTGGGCTGAGATGCAGCACAAACCAGCAGGTCCAAGCTCAAGGGCTCCTTGGGAACCCACCCTGTGACCTCTGCAGGGCCATGGCACCTCTGCCCTCCAGCCCTGCCAAGCCCACCGAGGGATTTCAGCCCTGAGAAAGCTGCAGGGATGAAATGATGTTTGCAAGGAGCCTCCAGAAGGGAAAAGCCAGTTGTTTCCTCGCTGGAGTGGAGGGAAATAAAAGTCATAACCCTGCTCTGACCTTCCTGCCAACCCCTCTCCGGAGTGATCCCGCAGTTCATGCCCCTTCCACAGCCCTGGGCTTGAGCAGGAGCACTCGGAGGTCACACTGCCCTGGGGCTGTTCCCTCGGTGACCTTTCCGTGAGGCTCTGCCCTTGCCCAGGTCCAGTTTCTCTGCCTGTAAAACCATGGAAAAGGTTTGTGATGTTGGGGATGGAATTGCAGCCCCTCCAGTGAGGTGGGGAAGCTTCCCTGGTTTTAGCACTTCCCTATTTCATCGGGATCCTTGCAAAGATGAGGATCTATTAATGGCAGTAAGAAATCACCCACAAAGAGGCAGAGAAAGTGGTGAGTTGATGTTTTAACTCTTCTTTGCAGCCAAAAACTCTCGGGAGGCCATTCAGAGTTAATTGCTGGGAATGAGGGGGAATCTGACTTCAAACTGATCCATGTCTCATTGGAAAATACAGGGTTGCTTCATTTCAATAAAAACTTCCATCACTGATTTCAGTGATATTTTCCTGAGAAACTAAAAACTCTGATGTTTTCTTTTCAAATAATCTGCAGCAAACTTCTTTTTGGGATTCCTTAAAGATGAGCTTCTATATGATTGCTGAATAGAAAGGTTAATATTCAGGTGTGTATTTACAAATTTGAATAGAAAGGTTAATATTCAGGTGTATATTTACAAATCTGAATATAGAAATATAGAACTCTATCCATCTTACATGACTTTTTAATGTTAAGGATGACATTTTATATAAAAGCACAGCCTGGCAGTGGCGGGACAGGAGACATTTCATCTTGTCACAGTGTTTGGAAAGCAGGGTGGGATTGTTGAGGTGTCTGTGCCAACCCAGGAGCTTGACTTGATCCCTGTGAGTCCCTCCTAACTCAGAATACTCTCTGATTCTATGGTTTTTCCCCTAAATTGGGTTTTCTTGCTGCTGTCCTCCCCTGTCTCTGGGGGATGGACCTCTTAGGGTCCATCCATGAGCTCTCAACTTCAGCTGAGACTTTTGAGAGGTGCCCACACCCAGCAGTTGCTCCCATATCTGCCTGTACCTCCCAGGGTCTCTTCTGGTGCTGACTGTGCAATGCCCGTCCCTCCCTGGCTCTGTCCTCTGGCCCATTTCCTCCTGAGGTTGTATTTCAGTTATTAGAGCATAGAAGTATTATAGGATTTCAGTTATTGCTGCACTATCTGGGGCTGATCTTGTGCATCAGCATTTGGAGCTTCCTCCACACCGGCCCTGAGTGATCTCCAGGTCATGATCAGAGCCAGCAGTGACAGATCCCACAGCCCCAAGGCCAAGGTGGGTTCCTGCTCCATCTCAAGGAGCCCTTGTCCATGTTCCCATGATCCAGGAGCTGCCCAGGAGCACAAACCCTGCTGTTCCCAGAGTTTATTGTGCTGTCCAAACATTGCTGACTGTGAATGGGAAGAGGCTCTCAGGCTTTGGAAGGGGCTGCCCAGGGAGGTTTGGAGTGCCCATCCCTGGAGGTGTCCAAGGAATGACCAGATGTGGCACTCAGAGCTCTGGGCTGGGGGACAAGGTGGATCTTGGAGGTCTTTTCCAACCATAATGACTCCATGATTCCATGGAATATGGCACTGCCTGTTCCCCTGTGCTGAAGGTGCATCAGACCCTTCTTTGATGTTCCCCTTACCAATTCACATATTTTTAGACCCATTTTGGGGGTTTTTTTTGTATTCCATCGAGCCTGTTTATCACTTTGTGCCTTGACTTCCCTGCTGTGGATGTCACATCACTCAGGGAGTGTTTTCTCATTCCCACTCACTGCCAGGGAGCTGCCAGCCACCCCAGCTGCCAACATCTGCCTCGGGGGGTAAAGCAGGGGGGGCATCCATTTGTGGGCAGCATCTCCCAAATTTCCTCCTGGAAATTTCCTCCTCTGGATTGAAGAATCGCTCCCAAAAATCAGGATTTCTCATATGATGGAAATCGTGTTGCTGAACACTCCCTTGGGATTTCTCACAGGATGGAATTCCTGTTGCTCAGAACTCCCTTCAGTGGTGGGAAGTTAAAAAATGGGACAATCTGTCCCTCCTGCTCCCAGTCCCAGAGATCTTCTCATCCCCCTCTAGTGGCATTTGTGGCTGATTTTAACGAGCCCACGTTCCACCAAAGCCAAATGAGTTCTTGAACCATTGCCCTTAATGGGGTTTTGTGTTGTCAGGATAATAGGCAAAGATTATTGCTTATATTCTCTGTGCCCGTGGCTAATGGGAGTGAAATGAGTGCTGCTCCAACCTGCAGGATTACTGCCCTGCTCCCAGGAATCAGAGGGTGGAACAGGCTGGCCATAAAAAGAAATACAGTGGTTACAGATGAAACGGCAAGAGGGAATTTTATGACCATTAATAACCTTTGCTGCCCTGCAAACTGAGCCTGTGATAAGGCAATGAAACCTCCTCGTGCTCCAGGACATGAGAACACTTGTGAGGGCAGAGGAAGGAGTTTGGGTTTGCCCATTGAAGAGCTGCTGGAGCACGTTATGGGCATTGCTGCCCTTTCTCCAGAGCTTCAGGCCTTGCTGCACGTCAGGATGGAGGATGGTGGGACCCAGTGGAAAATATTTGGGTCAAATGTGGGATTTTACTGCCTGAGACAGGGATTTTCACTGGGCTGGACCCATAAAAATCAATGGGATGTCTTCTCCATGAAGCTCATTGACCCTTTACCCCCAGCAGTGATGGGGTGGAGGGTGAGCTGAAGTTCTTGGGGTTGGTGCATCCCATGAATGTTACACGAGCAGGAAGCAGAGCAGGACTTGCTGCCCTTGTGAATTCAGCAATTCAGCAGCTGAAAGGAAAAGGGAGGTCCTGGAGGCCTCATGAGGTGTTTGATTTGCTGCAGATACAACCAGGATGGCAGAAGGAGCCCTGAACACCTCCTGAAATAAATGTGACCAGGACACCACGTGGGATGAAACCCCAGTGGGTGCCCCCTTGTTCTGGGAGAAGAGAATCTGAATTCCCTACAGGAAATTTAAGGATTAAGCTCATTCAGAAAAAGGAGCTTAATTTTTAATGTGTTTTGCCATTAAGATCATCCCCATCTTAATCCAGTTTAACTTCAACACCCAGTGTGAAGAGCAGCCTTTGTGTGGTGGATTATTCATCCTGAAAGTTGGAATTCTGTGACATGAGACCTGTGTTAGGGAAAACATGAAGCCCCCCAAAATAAGTGCCTGTTCCAGGAGATTGAGAATGAAATGTTGGAGATTAAATTTGTGATGTTCCCCGTAATGTGCACATGGGTTTGCAAAGCCTTGGGTTGTCCCCCTGCACTGGTGGGCACTGGTGAGACCCCCCCAAATCCTGGGGGCAGTTTTGGGCCCCTCAGGACAAAACATTGAGGCGCTGGAGGTGTCCAGGGAAGGGGCTGGAGCAGCAGGAGGGGCTGGGGGAGCTGGGGGGGCTCAGCCTGGAGAAAAGGAGGCTCAGGGGGGACCTTCTGGCTCTGCAAGTCCCTGCCAGGAGGGGGGATCTAAGGGGAGCTGGGCTCTGCTCCCAGGGAACAGGGACAGGAGGAGAGGGAACGGCCTCAGGTGGGACAGGGCAGGGGCAGGGGGGAAAATTGGGAATATTTCCGCATGGAAAGGGCTGCCAAGCATTGGAACAGACTGTCCAGAGTAGCGATGGAGTCCCCATCCCTGGGGGGATTTAAAGCCATGTGGAGGTGGCACTTGGGGACATGAGACAGTGGTGGCCTTGGCAGTGCTGGGGGATGGTTGGACTGGAGGATTTTAAAGGTCTTTTCCAGCCCAAAGGATTCAGGGTTCAAAGGCTCCACCTGGGTCACCACCATCACTGGAGGGAGATAAAGGGGAGATGTGAGGAAACCTTGAGGGCAGTAATGAAACAACTCCACATCTGTCCCACAAGATCAACCAGCCAGAATCATCTGACCTTATTCCTTTCCTCAAAATGAAATGCTTTGTTCCAGCTGGAACCTCTGATGAGAATATTTTCCCATTATGCTTCTAAAGGGAAGGTTTCTGAAGTCTGGGGTGAAATTCGCTGTCCTCTCTAGAGAAGCACAAGGGCTCTGAATTGAAACCTTGGCCTTTCGAGTTCCAGCAAGCTCTGACACCACCACTTTTACCAAAGGAGCTTTCCTGCCATCCCTGCTCAGAACTAAATCAGGTTCAGAAACCACAGTAGTCCCCAAAACTTTGTTTTCCTTGAACTCTAATTGGGAAAGGAATTCAGTGCTTCATGGAAGGTCTGTCCAGCTTGCTCAGGTGAGCCAGCCCAGGTGCTCTCACAAAGCACTGTTGGAGCTGCTGGAAGTCCTTTCAAAGGTAGGGGATCAGGAGAGAAAGCCAAGGCAGTTTGCTGGAAGTCTCTTCCCAGGGAGAACCCCTGAGTATGGATGGCCCTGGGATGAAACCCCTCTGAGCAGCAGGAGGGCTCTTTGCTGGAAGGAGGACGTGGCAGCAGCACAAGGCTCAGGCTGAGATGTTGCTCTGATGAAGCAGCAGAAAGTCCACAGTGAGAGAAAAAAGGCTTTCTGTGCTCTAGGTCAGACTCCTCAGGGCATGTTCATATTGTTCTTATACAGGGGTGGTGGATCCCCATCCCTGGAGGTGTCTGAGGAACACCTGGATGTGGCACCAGGCAGGGATCAGTCCCAGGTTGGACTGGGTGATCTCAGAGGTCTTTCCCAACCTCATCACCCTGGGATTCTGTAATCACTCCCTGCAGGAAATCAGTGCAGTTTCATGGCATTTCTGGGAGAACAGTAGTTTGAATGGAGTGGCTTTGCCTTTGTTCCACAGTCCCTGTAATCCTGGGCAGGCAGTTTTGGGGATGGAAACACTGAATTTAGGAGTGTAACACCACCAAAATGATCTGTAATTAGGATGAAGTGTAAGAAGTAAATCTGATCAGAAAGAAGGTCCCCAGCAGTGGGGGTGTTTGGGGTGGCTGGTGCCAACCCCTTCCCTTTGTGACCCCCACCCTGGCAGGGCAGAGGTGCCCTTGGGGGCAGGAGGGAAAGCAGAGATGTCTCAAAAAACAACAGGTTGTGGACAATAACAGTGATAAAGGAAAAAATCACTGGGAGAAGGGAGTCAGCTGAGCTCAGCAAATAGGAATTTAATTAAATGTAGCTCCCAAGGGCCCTGGAGCAGGACCAGGCTGCAGGATGGAGCAGTGCAGACCCCACTGGGTCTGCAGCAGAGAAAGATCCAAAGGAAAGATCCAAATTGTGGGATTGCTGGGCCAGGGGGCTCAGGAAACTGCTCCAGGCTTGGCAAGAGACCACCTGGAGAGCCAGGGACAGGGCACGATGGGGATGCTGCCTGGCACAAACTGTTCTGCCAGGAAAAGAGGGGATGGAGGAGGCCCATCCAAAGGGTTTGGACGCTTTTGGGAGCTTCAATGCCTCAGCCCTGCCATTCCAGCCTTGTCAAACACAGAGTGTGCCAGAGTGACAGGAAATGGAGTGGAGAAGGCAGTGAAAACACAGAGAAATGCAGCAGGAACTTGGCTGCAGGAATAAAGACACCAACCCTGCTGAGGGCAGCTCCAAATCCCCCTGCAGGAGCCAGAGGGAAGGCAGAGGGTTGGCTGGTGGCCATGAGGGCTGAGATCCTCTGCTCCAAGCACCTCTTGGTTCAGCTGCACCTGCAAAGCCTCCTGCAAACCTCAGGCTAAGGATTTGTAGGTGGAGGGGGATCAGAGAGTCATGGAATGGTTTGGGTTGGAAGGGACCTTAAAGATCATCCTGTCCCACCCTGCCATGGGCAGGGACACCTTCCACCAGCCCAGGGTGCTCCAACCTGCCCTTGGACACTTCCAGGGATTCAGGGGCAGCCACAGCTTCTCTGCCCACCCTGTGCCAGGGCCTGCCCACCCTCCCAGGGAAGGATTTCTCCCCAGTATCCAAGCTAAACTTTTCCTCTTTAGTTAAAACCCTCTTGTCCTGTCACTCCAAGCCCTTGTAAGAGGTCCCTGTTCAGCAGGGAGCAGAGTCCACGGTACAGGCAGCTCTGATTTCCATCTGGAATCCGTGTCTCCCATCCTGGCTTTGTTCAGGATCTTTGTTCAGAATCCAGCTGCCCCAGAGATGGGCAAGCCTTGGAATAATTCATGGAAAACAGGAGAGATGGGCCCTGGAGATGTGGCATTCCTGTTTCCATTGTCACCTTTGATTTTTGGGGGTCTCAGCCTGCTGCCCAAGAGGATTTGCATTCCTCAGCTGAATTTATAGGGCTGAACCCACCTTTCCTTCAGCTGAAGGCAAGAGGAGCTTTGTGCCTCCCAACCACACACATTTCCCTTCCTTTCCTCCCCCCTCTTTCCCTGCTTTCCAAGTAAACTGCCTTTATAGCAAGATTCATCCTGTTTAAGTATTAAATAGCAAAGCCATATAAATTAATGGTGCTGGTTTAAAACCCTCCGTTAAAGCCAGGCCTATCAGCAATGACAAATTGTCTCATTATGGGACATTAATTTCTTGTAATTTATTTTAGTGAGTGAAGGTAAATTTACGGTTCCCTTTTCCCTGGGGCATGGTGAGCCCCAGCTACCAGGTCACAGAGAGGTCACTGAGCTCCATGTCTTGTCAGGCAGGGAAGGAAGGGAGGGAATCAATTAATTAGTGCAAGGCCAGCAATGAGCCCCCCAGTCCCTCCTGTCCCCCAGGGTGACTCCCAGCTCCCTCTGCCAGGGACAATCTCAGCCACAATCCCATCTCTCCCAACATGATGTCACCAAGATGAGTCTGTGCAACACAATTTGGGGTCCTCAGCGCTGGTGGAGACCCATTCTTGGAGCCTCCATCTCCATGGGGTCATCCCAAACTCTCTGGATGGGAAAACAGCCTTGGACTCCTCCAGGTGATTTTTGTGTCCTCCTGGATTCACCCCAGAGTTTTTCCTCTCCAAGTTAAGCACTTGCTATCCTGAGCAGCTTCAGGAAGGCACCTGAGATGACTTTTCTCTTTCCATGGCACCTGCCTCTCCCAGGATCTGTGTGAGATTCCTCCCAAGCATCTCCTGGAGCCTTTTCCCATGGGATTTGAGATCCTGAGTTGCAGCCTGAGACTCCTCCAAGGCAGATAATTTGTCCTGTCAGGACACAAACAGCACCAGAGGGCGAGGCAGAGGATGCAGGCTGCCCAAAACCCTGGGAGATCTTTGGGGCTGGGGATGCTGTGTCACCAGGATTTGGGATGTCACAGAGCAGCAGGCTGGGAATCAGGGCTGGGATTTCCTTTCCTATCCCACTGGAATGATGGATATTTTCACCTGACCATCTGAAATATCCCTTTGACCCGTGGGATGAAGGGCATGGCTGGGAATTCTGCCCTCCCTTTGCTGGCTGTGCACTTTTCCCAGCTAACACAGCACATTTCCCACTGTCTGTATTTGTGGAGTAAATAAATTATGCATGAAGGGAATTATTTTTTCCCCCTTAAATCCATTATAAACGCCATTGTTACACTGGAATCCTTGATGAGCTGGGGACTGCTCAAATCTCTTTTAGAGGCTTCTTGATTCCCCACTCAGTGTGCAGAGTCCCACAGGGCTGGTTTCCACCCCTGGATATCCAGATCCAGCCCTGGAGATCCCAAAGGAGTGTGGTTAGCCATGAGCTGCTCAGCAAATGGGGTTTTCTGGGGCGTTGGAAAAGGGAATTTGGGAAATTACACTGTGGCAGCCCCAGTGAGGGCTCTCAGTGGGTTACTGGGATTGCAGACTGGTCTGGTCCTTCAAAAAGTGGGTCTTGACATCCTAAAGAAAGGCTGGAAAAACAAGGGGAGAGAGTTTGGCACTTGGAAAGATGCTGAGTGTTTGTGGAAGGAAGATGGGGAGAAGTGGGATCAGAGAATCAGAGAATAGCAGGAATTGGGAAAGACCCCCAAGGATCAGCCAGCCCAAGCCTCAGCCCTGCCCAGGACCAGCCCCAAGAGTCACCCCCTGTGCCCCAGAGCATCATCCAAACCCTCCTGCAGCTCTGGCAGCCTTGGGGCCGTGCCCACTGCCCTGGGGAGCCTGGGCAGTGCCCACCACCCTCTGGGGGAAGAAGAACCTTTGGCTGAGATGCCCCCTGAGCCTGCCCTGCCCCAGCTCCAGCCATTCCCTGGGGGCTGTCCGTGCTCACCACTTTCAATAAAAGGTTTAACATGGCAATGATGCCCAAACCCTTGTGGGGCAGGTGTGGCCAACCTGTGGCCTGTGAGCTACAGGCAGTTCCTGAGCTGGCACAAGGTGATGGGACTGCAAAATGTGGTTTTAAAACACCAAAATGCCCACACTGAGGTCTTGCTAAAGACCATTCCCTCGGGTCCCTTCACTGGTCACCACAGAGGGGACTTTTCCAAGCTTTCCCTTGTTCCCAGGAGCTTGCTGTGGGTGGGAATCCAGAGGGATGAGGTTTGGTGATGCTCTGACATCTCCCACCTGCTGTGCCCTGCCCGGAGCTGGCAGTGCCCCCCGTGCCCAGAGCCCAGCACACCCTCAGAGCTGCTGTCCTGGCTCTTTGGTGGCACAGCCCAACCAATTCCAGGTGTTGTTTTTCCACCAAACACCTCTCTGTTGAATTGCTGACATTTTTAAATACGTGTCAGCTGTTTGAGTCAGAGGGGAAAAGAAAACAGCCCCTCTGTGCTTGTGACAGGGGACACCTGGAGGAAGGGCTGGCTTTGGCTTCTTGGCTTTTCCAGGCTGGGCTTTACACTGCCCACCTTGAACCCTAAAATCACCTCCTTGCACTGCAGTTGTCTCCTTTCCATCTGGCAAAGGAGCTGATGGGAACATCGTGACAGCATCAATGAGGAATGGATGTGGCTGTGAGCAAAATCAAATGTTTGGGTTGAGGCTCCTTGTAGCTCTTTTTATAATTAAAAATAAATCATTTATGGGGCGTGCAGCAAAGCTGGAGGCCCAGGAGGTATTGCCTCCTCCTTATTCCATCTGTCTGTACTTGTGGAGCTCCTCCAGCACGTGGGGAATCAAACTCAGGTTGGATTCTCCCTGGGGAGAGAGTCTGGGATCCCAATTCATGGATCCTTGTCCTGGGAAGGAGCTGGTTACAGACTGGGGTGCTCTTAGACATGACTTACCCACTGGGAGGTCAAGAAAAGAAATAAAACCAAAACCATAAAAACCCCAAAAAAACCCCAATGAACCAAACCTTAAAAAAGTTAAACCTCCGAAAATCAGGGCCACTTTCCTCCCCCAGCCCTGAATTCAGGGGTGCTCAGGGATATCTGTGAGCATCTTACATGGCCAAGACTTAAAATCTGGGAGGGTTGTGCTGTCACCACGGGGTGTTGCCAGAGCCACCATTGAGTTTGGGAGGTCTCTGCCTGCCTGGAGACAGGGATGGACATCTCCAGGAGAACCTGCTCCTGTCTGTGCCCTCTCCAGGAGCAGAGACATTAAGGCCTGATTAAGCTGGGAAGGCAAAAAACCCACCTCCACAAGATTTCCTCCCTGCAGCAGAATGAAAGCTGGCTGTGTTTGCAGTTGGGATCTCAGCCCCTGAGGCTTTTGGGCACCTGCAATTTGTACAGTCAGTCCAAAAATCAAACCTGCTTCATCTCAGTGCCTTTGCAGGAGTGCCCTGACAGAGGGGCTGGCTCTGCCCACCCTGCCCTGCCAGGGTTAAACCTGCACCAGTCTAAAACTGAGTTTAAAACTGGCAGTCTTTAAACTCAGGTCTCTCAGTGCTGTGTGCTGGTGTCTGAGGTGGGGAATGGAGCCAAAGAGCCTGCAATGCCATTAGGATGGGGGTGAGGGCTGGAAAAAAAACCAAACAAATGCTGCTGTGCTGGTTTAATTTCTCCTGGAAATTTCTCCTGGACTCCCAAAGGTCTTGCCATCGTTCACTGGCAGGACTCAACTCCCACCAGTCAGCCCTGGATGGGACTGGGAGCTCCCACCAGTAACCCCAGAGGGTGCCAAGGTGCTGATGCCCTGGCAGGGCAGAGAAGGGATACTCAGCGGGGCAGTGAAGGTCTAGGTCAAGGCTTGCCCCCTGAAAACCTTTCTGCTGTGCAAAATTTGTGCTGTTGTTAAAAGAATAACCTTCCTGGAGCTTATAAAAGCTGGCCAGGAGAGCCTGAAGAGCCTGGGCACTGCTTTATTCCCCTCCAGTGCCTTCCTGCTGCTGTGGGCACGGGTGGCACAGTGGGTTGGTGCCCTCTCCAAAGCACTCCAGACAAAGCAAAGCTGTTCTTCCCAGGCAGGGTGAAGTGCCCAGTGTGGGACAGGCTGATATGTGGGATGGAAAACCCAGGGCTTGGGAACGTTGCAAGGGAAGGGAGGGGTTTGGAATCACAAAATAGCCAGGGCTGGAAGGGATCCACAGGGATAACGGAGTCCAACTCCTGGCTCTGCATAGAACCCCAACATTCCCTCTGTGTTCCAAGTGGGAATCTGCAGGAGAGGCAGCAGAGCTTGGCAGAGGGAGAGAGCCCTCTCTGCTATTTAAAATCTGTCACTGCATCACCTGGAGGGAAGTTTGATGTCCCAGCAATGGCAAGGAGAGCCTGGAGCTGCTGTATCTCACCTGCATGTCATTCCACAGCTCAGTGTTCCTGTGCCTGGGTGTCCCCAGCACAGCAGGGACAGGGACAGGGACTGACCTTGGTCCCTGCACCAGCCAGGGATGTAAAAGGGCTCTTCCCTTGCTCATTCCAACACTGACCTTTCCAGGACATTCCAGACAAAATGCCCCTCGCTGTCTGGGTCATGTTGGGCTGTGGAAACCCCCGAAGAGGCTTTTTACCTCCCTTCCAACCCAACAGGGCAAGGAGGGGACAGGTAACCCAAAATGCCCTTTGGTGTGACTCCTGCCTCAAGCTGGATGAGTGTCTGTGTGACAAATCCCCCCCCCAGCATCCTTGGGGACAAGGTCCCCAAAGCACTGGGNCCCCCCAGCATCCTTGGGGACAAGATCCTATTCCCTGATCCCTGACAAATGCCCTGCAAAGCACTGGAGGTTCCAGAGGGTCCTGACCCAGGGGCTTTACATACTCAGGGCTCCCTGTGTGTGTGACAGGGCTGGGAGCACAGAAACCTGGGATGTGCCACATGTTCCAGGCACTGGGGCTTTTCCAAGACCTTGGACAAATTTAACCTGTATTAGGGATCCCTGCAGGGCTCAGAGGGGAATCCCAGGGCTGGAATTACTGATGGGGATAATTGGTGTTAATCCCTGTTAAACTGGTGAGCCCAGAGACTGAGTGTGGACTGGGACCAGTAGCAGAATGCTTTCAGCTGAACTGGTGGGACAAGGCTGAGCTCAGGGGAATCATCCAGGGATTTGCAGCTTCCAAGAGCTTTATGCACATCAAGATTCCCGTGCAGCACTTGGGAATATCTCAAAGGCAAACAGCAGCCTGATTTCTCAAGCTGGAAATGAAGTTGGTGTCCCAGCCAGCTTCCCATGGCCAGGAAATCACCAGCCTTGTGGGTCTTGTCTCCTCCAGTGGAAAATCCTCCAATCTGGGAGGGCTGGAAAGTGCCCAAATGCAAATCTTGGTGCACTGAGGCGAGGCAGAGCTTTGGAGAGAAACACACGGAGCTTCAGAGCTGGGTGGGAATTGAAGCCGTGGATTTCCAAGCTAAGCAGGAGGATGGTTCAGAGGAGCAAGCTCAGGTCTCCAGAGCCCCTCCAGATGTCCTTGGAAGTCTCAGCCTTGCTCTGGAAATCTGGACCATGCCATGAGCTTTCCCCAGGATTAATTGCTCCCCTCAGAGCCACCAGAGCTGTTTCTCTGCTGATATTTTGCCTCTTTGCTGCTGCATTTTTCGGGAGGCAGCTCCCAGGTTCCTGCCAGGAGTTGGGGTTTGAAGACAAGATCTCCTTTTGGGGTATTTTATCAATCTGTGCCCATCTGAATCCCTCCTCCTGAGCAGGAGGACACTCCACGTGACCCATGCCAAGCACTCCTGCATATATTGAATTCCAGGTGAGTCCTGAGGCCAGCCCAGCTCTCCTCCTCCTGTGAGCTGCTTTGGAAAAGGGCTGTGCAACACCTTTCCAATTGCCATGGCAACGTGGAGCAAAACAGGTGGAAGTTGGGTCAGGTGTGCAGGAACAGGGATAAAAGCCCTGGAAATGAAGGTCCAATAGTCCTGCCTCAGCAGCATCCTCAAGCAAGAAGGACAAGAGTCTCTTCCACCCCCTCAGCTGCTTTGCCTTGGATTTTCCTCCCTTCTCCTTCAAGGAAAATGGGAAACCAGTGAAATGTGGGGATGCTCCTGAACATCACTGGTGGCTCTGACCTTGTCCTTGGCCTTGGGGCATCTTGGAGTCCTTGCCCTCTTTGGAGTCTTTGCCCTCTGCATTAAGTCCCATTTCCCTTCTTTCCTTTTTTCCCCTCAGCTATTTTGGCCTCTAAACATCTCCCACTGCCATAAAGGTATTTAAGGCTGGACCTTCAGCTCAAGTAAATCAAAGCATGCTGAAACCACCTTAAAATTCAGATTTTATCCACAACCCTACTTTTAAGTCAGCCTGAATTTTGGGGGTATTTTCTGTGTGAACAAAAGCTGCAGCTCAGGTTGAATTTGAGCCTTACCCTTCCATGGAGTTACCTTTTGCTGCACAGCAAGCTTTAAAAAAAGCCAAAACAACAACAACAAAAAGCAGCATCATTTAGCTGGAAACAGGTGGGATTCCTGCAGTTTGCAGAAAGCATCCAATTCCATGATCTGCTCAGAAAATGGGAAGATATTCCCAATTTATAAAGCTCTGCCTGAAATATCCGATTTGGCAGCTGGCAGCTTGTCTTCTGCACAATGAAATAAATTCCTCTTGATTCACAGGGACACTCAGCCATCCCTGATCCCACTTTAATGGGGGCACAGCAAGGGGGGAAAAACACCCCAAACCCACCCAAAAATAAGCACAAAGCACTCAGGCATAACAAATCACACCACGGGGTGGTGGAAAAGCAGCACTAAATGAGAAAGACTCCAAGAAGAAGGAAGAAAACATCCCATCCTTCACAGAAATGGTTTCAACTCCTTAAAAGTAAAGGGAGAAAAGTCGAGCACCACTCCCACCTAAAAGGAATTTTCATTAAGTAAAACAGGAAACATTTGAGGGTGATATCAAAATTATTAATTTCCCATTGTTTTAGTTGCTCCCCAAAGTGGGTTCTGGGTTTGGTGGGGGCTCCTGGAGCTGGTCATGCCCAGGGGGATGAGCTCAGTCCCATGGGATTCATTGGAGCAGAAATATCTTCACCAAAATGTTCTTGGCAAGCTGAAGGGCTTTTCCAAAGTGAGGGGGAAAAGCTCCCTAAATTCTGTGGCTGGATGTAATAGAGGAGAAGGAATGTCAAATACAGAGCTGGATAATCCTCAGGCTGGAAATTTAAGGGAAGGGAATTGGGATATTGGCACTGTGGGGGTTGTGAAATCTGTAGCCACTAAAGGCAGTTTAATTTGTCTGCTGGAAAAAATTCCAGTTCAATTCCCTGCAGTTTCTGCCAAAACACTTCCCTTCAGGAGTGGCCACTCTTTCAGGGAGACTTCAAAAAACAAAATACACCCTTCAAAAAACCTCCCAACCCTGAATAAAGAGCACAACTCCCCAATGTCCTCATGGGCTCACCTTGGAAAACTCTCCTTCTGGCTTTGAATGTCCCAGGGAAACAGCCTGGGATCCTCTGGAATAAACACACACCACAACCCCTCCTGTCCTGCTGGGGGTCCAGCCTGTACTTACAGGTTGAGCTGCAGGAGCTGCCCTGGGGGATTTAGGGATTTCAGGGCTTGCAGACACTTCTGGATCTCCTGCTGATCCCTCCTTATGGTTAATTACCTGCCCTGCTGGGACCTTGCTCTGCTGGAGGGCTCTGGCCAGGGCTGTGCTGCCATGGGGGATTGGGGTGCTGGGAGTTTGGGATGGCAGGGGATGGAATTCCCACCTTTGGGTGTCTCAACATAGGCTGTTGTAAATGTTTATCCCAGAATCCCAGGAGATGCTGAGCTGGAAGGGACCCCCAAGGATCATCCAGCCCAACCCTCAGCCCTGCCCAGGACCAGCCCCAAGAGTCACCCCCTGTGCCCCAGAGCATCATCCAAACCCTCCTGCAGCTCTGGCAGCCTTGGGGCCGTGCCCACTGCCCTGGGGAGCCTGGGCAGTGCCCACCACCCTCTGGGGGAAGAAGAACCTTTGGCTGAGATGCCCCCTGAGCCTGCCCTGCCACAGCTCCAGCCATTCCCTGGGTGCTGTCCCTGTCCCCACAGAGCAGAGCTCAGTGCCTGCCCCTCCTCTGCCCCTGCCCAGGAAGGTGTCCCTGCAATGAGCTCTCCCCTCAGTCTCCTCTTCTCCAGCTGAAC
Source organism: Campylorhamphus procurvoides (assembly GCA_013396655.1). NCBI lineage: Eukaryota > Metazoa > Chordata > Aves > Passeriformes > Dendrocolaptidae > Campylorhamphus > Campylorhamphus procurvoides. The sequence goes on along the minus strand of WBMV01006663.1, from coordinate 428,459 downwards.
ACCCCAAGTGCCCTCAGTCCAGCCTGCAGGAGACACCAACCCTGGACCTGCAATGAGGTCCCTGCTCAGTGCAGATTTCTCAGTATCCCCTCTATTTCTCTAACTGATTTTAGCCAGACCTCAGTGTGGCCATTTGGATGAAGCAAACCCACATTTTGCAGTCCCACCACCTTGTGCCAGCTCAGGAACTGCCTGCAGCTCTCAGGTCACAGGTTGGCCCCACAAGGGTTTGGGCATCATTGCCATGTTAAACCTTTTATTTAAAGTGGTGAGCAGGGACAGGAGCCCTCACCTTCCTCACCTTATGCCCAGGAAACTTCAGGCCAATATTCCATTCCAGCAGGGCCTTTGCCTCAGTTTTCATTCCTGGAATGCTGAGCCATGTGTGATTTCTTTATCCATTTCATTTTTTTTTCTCAGGCTGTAATGTATTATTATCAGATTAGTATGCTAATTTATAGCACAAAGAAATTAAAGCCTTTGCCGTGGCATTAACTTATTACTTTAGATATAAATCCCTCTTGGCAACACGTGCTAATTCCTCTCCTTTTCCATTCCAAGCTGGGACAGATGCACTGGATTTCCTTTGGGCTGGCCAAGGAGCAACAGGGTGAACACAAGAGCTGGAAAACCACAATTTTCCTTGGAAAAAGAGTTTCAAAGGAGCTTCTCTGCCCCAGGCACGTCTGGGATGGAGGGCAGGGAGAAACCACCCTCATTGCTCAGCTCCAAAACCCTTTTCAACTCTTCAGCACTAAAGGTAAAAATTGCTCCTAAGCTCTCCCAAAATGTGCTGGTGTCATAATTGGAATATCTCAAAGGAAAAAATAAAAAAGCCACTGATTGCAAAGAGATTTTCACACAGGAAAGTGGAAAAATGAGTATTTCCCCCTTTTTCATTTCTCTCCCAAAACATATAGACATTCTTTTAACATTAGTCAAACATTTGCTGTCCTAAGCTAAATCCCATTCTTATTAAAAAGGAGACCTTAGGCTGGATCCTGGAATAGACCTGGGCAGGTACAAGATAATATTTCCACTACGTGACAGCAGCATTTTTAGAAACTTTCTCCTCCTCGGGGGATTTTTCAGTCTGCACTGTTTGGGTTTGGATTTGGCCTGAAAAAGGAGCTTAAAATGTCAGCCTTACCAATAGAAGATAAATTTTGGGTTTGAGCCAGTGCTGATAAATGGGCTGGTTGAGATCTGAGCCCTGAACAGGCTGGTGGGACCATCTGTGAAGATCTGAGGCCAGGGCAGGACACAATGGACAAAACCAGCTTCCTCCTTCCCTCATCATTTGTGTACCCTTTTGGGTTTTTGAGCTTTTAAAATAAGAAAACAGAGTTTTTTAGGTCATTTCCACAGTTAGAGCCAGGCAGTGCCTCTGTGTGTGTTATGTTTGGAGCAGAGTGACCTTGTGCCTGAGCCACCTGTGGGTGGCATGGAAGGGCTGTCTGGGTTGGGATGTCACCTTTGTGCAAACCCTCGGGGTCAGAAACATCCCCATTTCACCCAAAGATCTCCAAGTGCTTTATAAACACCAGCAACTCAATCATCCCTGGGCTCCCAGTGGTTGGGTGTGAGGAGCAGAAGATAAAAAAGCATGTCTTGATCGTTCCATTTCTCGCTGTCCTGGAGAAGGAGGCACCAGGTAATTGTTGCTCTCACTGCAGGAGGATCTGGAGCTCAAGGGGGCAAACCTGGTATTGGGGACTCTGCATTTACATTCCTCCTTCTCCATTAAAGGTGGAGAGGAGAATAAAACTTTATGGACCCCTCCATCCCAGTGGGACATTTTGTGTCCTGTTTGCCACAGAGATGGAGGGATGCCCTCCTGAGCTGGAATTTCTCTTCCCTGTGGGGACAGGGACAGCCCCCAGGGAATGGCTGGAGCTGTGGCAGGGCAGGCTCAGGGGGCACCTCAGCAAAAGGTTCAGGAAGAGGCAGCTCTGGGCTCGGGGAGGGATGGGGTGCATTGCCTGCCTGAGCTCCCTGGCAACCCTCAACCCTCTGCATGTTCTGAGGAGAAGCCCCACGTTCCCAGGAAATTTTCTCCCCAGTGGTGCCGTGGGAATGTGATGTGGCAGGGATTTGTGTCAGAGTGCTTTGACAGAGCTGCTGGACAAGTCAATTAGGTTTGATTCTCCTCATTTGGCTCCTGGGCTGTGTCCACCAGCTGATTAGTGTCGCTTTCCCTCAGTCCTGGCAGCTCCAGGAGCTGCTTTTGAGCTGGAAATGCTGCTGTGGGATCAGCAGGGTGGGATGCTCATCTGCAGGGACACTGGGGGACCTATACCAGGACAAGGATCTTCACCAGCAGGGAGTCAGTTCCAGGCTGCAATAATGTGTTCCATTACAAAATACCCCCCTCCTCTCTCCTGGTCCTGTTCTCTGCTCTGTCTGTGCACTTGGACATCCCTGATGGGGAATTTTGGGGATGGTGTTGATTTACACACCCACCCAGACCCGCTGTGGTGCTGAACCCAGCACAGCCCTCCCAGCCCCATCCCTCAGGTACCTCCTGTGGCTCTGATGTAAAAACTGCTCTGGGGGTTGGGGCAGAGCCCAAAGCAGCTGCTCTGGTGGCAGGCACAGCTCTGTGCCCCAGAGCTCCCTCCCTGCCCCCCTCACAGCCCAGGGGATGGTCCAGCTCGTTGGGGAAGGCAAATTAGTGACTACCCAAACCCTCACCCAGCCGATCAGAGAATCCCAGGAGATGCTGAGCTGGAAGGGACTCCCAAGGATCATCCAGCCCAACCCTCAGCCCTGCCCAGGACCAGCCCCAAGAGTCACCCCCTGTGCCCCAGAGCATCATCCAAACCCTCCTGCAGCTCTGGCAGCCTTGGGGCCGTGCCCACTGCCCTGGGGAGCCTGGGCAGTGCCCACCACCCTCTGGGCTCATCCTCCTGTGGTACCTCCCTGCCCTCCCCCCACACCAGCAAAGCCCTTCCTTTGGGGGCTGCAGGGCTGGAACTCCCTGGTTGCAGTGTTTCCACCCTGCAGAGCTCAGGGTTTGGGCTGTCCTTTCTCCCCCTTCCTCCTGCTCTCACATCAGCTCATGCACTTCTTCCCTTCCCTGCCAGGCTGGTATTTTTGGGCAGCTCTGATGGCCTGGAACTCTTTCCCTGCTAATGAGCTGATGTCTCTGCTGGGTGCACACCCAGCCGTGCCACCAGAGCCAGGAGGGCACCTCTGCTCGCCCCACTTTGGATTTGCTGCCTGGGTTCCTGAGCCAGGAGGACTCAGCTCCAGAGCCCCAGGCAGTGGCAGCCCCTTCCCACCTGGAGCCAAGTCCCCTCCTTCCCATCAGGAAAGAAATTACCCCACAGAGAAGCAGCTCACTATTTTTTCTGGCCTTGCTTTTTGGCTTCCAGCACTGGACTATAGATTTCCTTTGTTCTTGTGTTGTTTTTTTCACCTTCCACCTTCTTGGATAGCTAAAAATAACACATTTCCTTCTCATTAACAGCCAGCAGCTCTGCCTTCACTGTTCTTAGAGGTCTCCCTGCATTTCTCTGCTGGTTTCATAAACTTCTGTGTCGGAGTTGAGCACTGGTTTTTCTCTCCCTAATTGTAAGGCAACAAGAAGCCACAGCTCTGCCAAAAGGTTTTATTAAAGAATAAAACCAGCCAGGCAGCAACCTACAAGAGCCAATAAAATGGCACCCCATGTCCCTGAGCTAGCAGCACATGGAGCTACTCTTAAACTGATATTTTATTTGGAAATCAACCTTGACCCACTGCAGTCCATAAAATTAATCAGGCACGATGTGCCCCGTGCAGATCTGCCATCCCAACAAGGCAGGAGCTGAAGGAGAGGCAGCACAGGGGGCACTTAAAGCCTCCACAGGACACCAGTGTGACATCCCATGCCATGTCACAGCTCACAAACCAGCTGGGGCATCANGGGCAGTGGGCACGGCCCCAAGGCTGCCAGAGCTGCAGGAGGGTTTGGATGATGCTCTGGGGCACAGGGGGTGACTCTTGGGGCTGGTCCTGGGCAGGGCTGAGGGTTGGGCTGGCTGATCCTTGGGGGTCCCTCCCAGCTCAGCCTATCCTGGGATTGTAACAGAATTTGAGTCCCTGTGGCTCCTCCTGCAATGCTGAAGTAGGACTATGAAGTCCATGGGGCCATGTGGGCTGGAGAACACACTGGTCAGGCCCTTCCTGTGTCTTCTCACATCCAGGCAAATCCCAGCTCAGCTCCCAGGGCTCTGGAGAAGGCTGTGCCATGGAGCAGGAGCAGGAGAGGCAGCACAGCCCAACCTGAGCAGCAGTCATTAGAGGTTGTTAATTACCTTCAGCCTGAGATATTTGCATCCTACATTACTGTATTTTTGTGCTAATTTCGGCCTCCAGCCCTTGGATTCGCCAGGCTTTTTTCTGCTGGATGGATGAAAGCAACTCCCTTCCCCCTGTTGGTAATTACAGCCTACAAGGAGCTGCTGTTGGACCTTCCCTTCAACAAACCACACGCTCTTTGTGTTGAGTTTATTCTTCCAGGGCTCTTTTCCTTTTCTCAGCTCCCAGATTCTTCTGGCAGTTCCCCTCTGGCTTGGGGAGCAGCCTTTGCCATGGCGCTCTCCAGCACTGAGTCCTGTGAGGTTCCTGGGCTGTCCCTCTCAGCAGCACCAATGCTCAAGGGAGGGATGTTGCCCACCTCTGGAAGCAAATTTTTGTTCCCTGGATCCCTGTGCTGTGCCCCAAGCATTGCCCCAGGGGGGACTGAGCCAGCTGAGGAGAAGAAACACCCAAACTTGAAAGGTTTCCCATTCTGTTGTCCCGCGTGGCTTCACCTGGCCAAATAAAACGGGGATACACCAAAATCAGAGCGGGATGAGGATGCAGCAGTGCCTGCCCAGCCAGCCCTCTCAGTGCTGCTCCAGGAGCACCACCCTGCCAGGGGAGGGCAGGGGGAACTGGGGATTGGTCCTGGCTCATCTCTTCCAGGGGGACATGTAGGGGATGTGAGAGAGGGCAGCAGGAGGCAGCTCCTCCTTTGCCATGGGACTCTTTGCTGCAGGAATCTGCTGTGAGTCTACAGTGGGGAAGTGGGAAGGGCATGGGAGGAAAGGCACTGAGGGGAAATGGTGCATAGAAACCCCTCCTGATGTGCAAAGGCTGGGGGGGCTCTGGAGGAGGGAACTGGGATGGATGTTTGCCCTGTTACATCCCTGCCCTACAGTCACTGTTGTCCGGCTGGGACAAGAGAGGGACATGCAGGGTGACCTTGTGTAGCTCCTCTCCATTCCTCCTGCTGCTGGAGAAGCTACTCATTATTTCCTTCCACTCCTTTCCTCCCCAGCTTGGGTTTAGCTCCTTTCCCGATGCCTCCGGAGCAATCCCCGTGTATTCCAGGCACATCCCGCCTGCAGGGCTGGGGGTCTCTGCGTGCCCATCAGCCTGATCGTCCCTCCCAGAGGTGTCAGGCCGAGCTGGGATTTTTCGGATCCAGCCCTTGGCGACATTTCCTCTGCCTTGAAGTGCAGCAACCCCTCATTTAAATGTTTTAACCCCCCAGGCTGGCAAACCCGGTGCTTCTGGCTGATGGATGGCAGGGCAGGGGCGGGCACCGCTCGCAGCTTTAAGTGCTGCTGCCACCGGTGAGGGGGCCAAGATTGGTGTAAACGCTGCCCGTGTAATTCAATTGTTTTAAGGAAGCCACTTTACAGGCCTTGCTTGAGTGGAAAGGGATGAAAGCTGCCAGCGTGAGGAATGACTTGGGATATCAGTCCGGGCATCTCTGTGGACAGAAACAAGGGATGGCAACAGCAGTCGGCGTTAAATGGCCCGGTTGTTTCCTTGCCTGTCACAAAGAGACTCTTCACAAGGCATTTCCCAACCGCTGCCCCATCTCCTTTGACCATTAACACCTCCCCAGGCTTTCATTCCCTCTTGTCCATCACAGGGTTTCCATCAGCCTTATTATATCGCAGTGGGGGAAACTGCGGGGTGGGGACATGAGCTGGTTCGGTGCCACACAGAGGGAGCGGGTCCCATTCCTGGTGTGTCCTGCCCTTTTGGGGACCTCAGCAGTGCCCAGAGCTGTGTCCCTGTCCCCAGCCAGGAGCACCAGTGGCGCTGGGAAGGGCTGAGCAGCCTCTTTGGGGCAGCTGTGGGAAAGAAGGAATTGTCGGGAGCATCCCGGCTGGTCCCTCTCGTGGAAAAGGAGGGACAGGAATGACAATAACCGAGCAGGAAGTTGAAGTTAATGAGCAGCTAATTCCTTCAGCGTAATTAACGTCTTTATAGCCTCATTTGTGCTGTTTTGCGTATCTGAAGATAACAATCTGCCATGGGGACAGGGAAGGCATGGCAGGGCTGTGAGGGCTGGTTGGGACAGTGGACAGTGCCACGGGACAGATTTTGGGGAGCCCCAGAGAACGAAACCTTTCCCTTCCCTCCCTGCTCCCACCACGCTCCCTGCAGCATCCCAGCCTCTGCCTTTCCATGAAGGAGCAATCCCAAATCCCGGGGGAGATTGGCTGCCCCCTTGGTGCTGGGGACACAGGGCTGAGCATCACACACCCACTGCTGAGCCCTGCAGGGCTCCTCCTCTGTGCAGGACACAGGGCTGAGCATCACACACCCACTGCTGAGCCCTCCAAAGCTCCTCCTCTGTGCAGGACACAGGGCTGAGCATCACACACTCACTGCTGAGCCCTCCAAAGCTCCTCCTTTGGGCAGGACACAGGGCTGAGCATCACACACCCACTCCTGGGCCCTCCAAAGCTCCTCTTTGTGCAGGACACAGGGCTGAGCATCACACACTCACTGCTGAGCCCTCCAAAGCTCCTCCTTGTGCAGGACCCAGGGCTGAGCATCACACACCCACTGCTGAGCCCTCCAAAGCTCCTCTTTGTGCAGGACACAGGGCTGAGCATCACACACCCACTGCTGAGCCCTGCAGGGCTCCTCTTTGTGCAGGACACAGGGCTGAGCATCACACACCCACTGCTGAGCCCTCCAAAGCTCCTCCTTGGTGCTGGGGACACAGGGCTGAGCATCACACACCCACTGCTGAGCCCTCCAAAGCTCCTCCTCTGTGCAGGACACAGGGCTGAGCATCACACACTCACTGCTGAGCCCTCCAAAGCTCCTCCTTGGTGCAGGACACAGAACCAGAGAATTCACAGACTACCCTGGTTGGAAGGGACCCACAAGGATGTTCCTCCTACAGCACAAGGGGTTCCAGGCTTGACTGAGATCTCTAATAGCAATGACAATTCCATTTTACAAAAAAACCACTTGAATACAAGAAATCTACTTAGATGACAAATCTAATATTTAACACTTATCCCCTCAGCCTTTGGTCTGCCTCTAAAACTTTTTTAGTGGTTAAAACTTGAAGATGTGCCGTGTTTTCAGCTCCACTCACCCCTGCTACAAGGTGGAAAGATCAGGGGAGGCAGGAGATGCTCTGCTGTGCTTCTCAGCATCCCAGAAGGATGAGGAGCTGGAAGTTTCTCCTGAGGCTGCAGGAAAATTTATTAATAGAGAGTGTCAAGCAGACCAGTGCAAAGGTTCCTCACAGGTTGTCTTTGAGCAAATAAAGTGTTTATATCTGCAGAAATTAGGATTATTTGGAGAAATTTCTGGTGTTTCCAGCCCTTACAGGTTTGGGGCTCTCCCTGACTCTTCTCTGTGTTTCCCAGGAATGGAGGAGACACAGGGCTGGAAAGTGTTGCCATTCCAGTCTCCTCCACAGCCATTTTTATTGGACCTCTTCTTTTATTTCCTTTTATTTTTCTTTTATTTCCCTTTTTCTCAGACATCTGCAGGCAGATTGCTCTTTCCCTGGATTCAGCAGCACTCCAGGCCTCCCACTCCTGGTTTTATGGAGTGTTCAGTGATCAGTGGGGCACTTTCTGTATAACTTTGCAAAGATCACAGAGCCAAAGCACTGATGGTTTTCATTTAGCCACACTGCTGACCCACCTCCCTCTGCCCCAGCTTCTTGAGTGTGACTGTATTTTATGTATATATTTTAGAGGGACTCACTCACTGCTTGGGGCTTAAATGGAGCTGATTTAAACTCCCTGCTGACAGCAAAGGCTCTGTGGCCAGGGCTGAGCCTGGAGCAGGATTTGGTGGGGCCAGGGAGGACACAGCTCTTCTAATTTATGTATTAAAATCCCCTTTCCTGTGATACCTGCAGGTTCCTTTGTTGTTCTTGGTCCATCTCACACCCCCAGAGCAGCTCAGGAGTGGCTGCTTGGCTGGGGGAAATCAGCTGAGCTCTGTCAAACCCAGAGGAGCAGTGACAGTGTCCACCCCTCCACATGTGACACTTGTCTATCCCTCCTTCCCACGAGACTCCAGGCACCTCAATCAATTCATTCCTCATGGAAGGGGCTCTCCAGCCCTGGCACAGGGAGTCCCCATCCCTGGGAGGGTTTAAAAACCATGTGGATGTGGCACGTGGGGACATGGGGCAGTGGTGACCTTGGCAGTGCCAAGTGATGGTTGGACTGGATGATCTCAAAGGGCTTTTCCAGCCTGAACAATTCTGTGTTTCCATGTTTTACTCAAGAACCTGAGAGGCAGCAAGAGTTCTCATGAGCTGGATACCCAGCACCACTGGGGACCTTTGGGAATGACACAAAGTCCTTCATTAATTGTCAAATGTCTTCCTGAGTCCTCCAAGTTGCTGTTGAATGGGAAATGCTCATGACTGAGTCCCAGTGCTTGTTCCCAGCCCCCATCCCATCTCCAGGCACATCCAACGTGCTCCCCATGACCTTGTCCTGGAGGGAAGGAAGGCTGAAGATGCAGGGAGGGCTGCAGGGTCCCTCTGAGGTGGCACTGCCAGCCAGGCTTGCTCTGCCCAAGCCCACCAGGGGACAGCCCCTGCTGAGCAGCATCACAGAGCACGGTGACAGAGCAGGGAGGATCTGGGCCCAGGGGCACCTCTGAGGGCACTCAAGAGGTGGAAATCAAAGCCTCAAACCCCACATTGCAGATTTCTTCCCCAGGCCATTGACTCTCCTGGAATTCCTGAAGGTCCTGAGCACGTCCCTCACACACACCTGTGGAAAAGCCCTGTTCCTAAACTTCCTAAGAACCCACTTTACGTCTAAGCCCATATTTACTTCTCAATATGAAACCCAGAGGATTAAATAAATTTTATAGAGTGTCCTGATAGCAGAGCAGCCTCGTAGCTCCCTTTTTGTGACTCAACATATCCTGTCTTTAGCCATTAAACACAACCAACAGCATGAACATTTCATGAGCAGATAGTTAAATTTTAATTTCCCCATCGAATTCATTAAGGTGTGATCATGCATCTGAATTGAATTTTAGCACCCTGGCAAGGAACCAAATTAAACATGACATAGTGACAAGGTTTTCTTTTTCATTGTACTCCATCCCCCTCCCCCACTCCTGTCCTGTTAAAACAAGTGTTGTTTCTGCCCCCCCCAACATTTCTTAATCAAAGTCTTGGCTAAAACCAAGGAAGAGCATCCTGCCTTAAGCACCAGTCAGAGATGTGTACAATGCACTAAAAAGAGCTCTGACAGAATTTATTGTTTGTGTTGGCAGATGAAATAATTGCAACAGAGGCAAAAACCCAGGTGCTGTGCAGAGAGCCATGGTGGGCTCTGCCATAATGCTTAATTTATTAGATCAAATAAATCACACGCACACAGAGCCTGCGGCAAATGTTCCCTCTCTTCTTCGGGCCTCCCTCACTCCTTCCACCTCCCCATTTGTGAGTCCTGGGAGGAACTTCTGAGGGTTGGGGGAGAAGAGGAGAAATCAGGGCTCAGCCAGGTGGATCCTGTCCCTCACGTGCTGCTCCCACCCTGGTCTGCCCCACCGCCCCACGCTGAGCCCCTGGAGGTGTCTCAGTCCCTGACTGTCCTTCCTCCACCCATCCTAAAGTTCATCTTCTCTGCTGTTTTCTTTCACTCCTTGAGAACAGGAGTGGGCAAAAGTAACTAAGCCCAGGGGTCGCACACATGGCATTCCTCAAAGAACCACTAAGAGCAGGGACAGCACCCAGGGAATGGCTGGAGCTGTGTCAGGGCAGGCTCAGGGGGCATCTCAGCCAAAGGTTCTTCTTGCCCCAGAGGGTGGTGGGCACTGCCCAGGCTCCCCAGGGCAGTGGGCACGGCCCCAAGGCTGCCAGAGCTGCAGGAGGGTTTGGATGATGCTCTGGGGCACAGGGGGTGACTCTTGGGGCTGGTCCTGGGCAGGGCTGAGGGTTGGGCTGGCTGATCCTTGGGGGTCCCTCCCAGCTCAGCATCTCCTGGGATTCTGTAAGACACAGGTTGAAGTGGAACCAAGAAATCCTGTGTGCAGTTCCCTCAGCACATCATCCCATCCCAGGGCTCTTCTCCTCTCTTGTTTCTTCCTTGCAGAGCTTGTCCCTTTCCCAGTATCTTGCAGGGTTTGGAGGAGCCCAGATCTGCCCTGCTTCTCTCCACCTCCCAGGTCTTCAGGTCCTCCCTGCTCCTGGGACAGGTCTCTGGCCAAGGGGTTCTAAATTTCAACAGAAATAATTTGGCCCTTCTACTGAAATTTGGGAGATTCCCAGTACCCTGAAAGTGCTGCAAAGAGACAACTCACACAGGGGCAGAAGGGCAGGCCTGGTGTCCCCCATGGGATCATCTGACAGGACATTCCAGGTGACACTTTCCCCTGTGCCCGGAGTTGTGTTCCTAGCATTCCCATTGTGTTCCAACACGGGCAGGAGTTGGGCAAACCCCTCGTTCCACGCTGCCATCTGCCTTTCCCAGCGTGGTGTGTGGTCCCTGCAAGAAGCTGGGAAGGAGCCAAAATGTGCTTCTGAGGCGTCTGTGTACCTGATGGCTCATATAATATTTAGTGTGAGCAACTTAGCAACCCACGGTAAAACAACCATCCAGCTGGGTGGGTGGCAGCCACACCAGCCAGGCAGCCTGGAAAAAAAAAAAGAGAAAAAGTGGGAATTGCTTTTAAAACATTCACTGCTCAGTCCAAGAAGAGTCAGCGCCAGCATTCGAGTCGCTGATGAGATGGGGGAGAAACATGGGCATCCTTTAAGGCCCCAGGAGACCTGGCTGTGCAGAGGAAAACTGGGATTAGCACCTCCATGTGTGAAAGCAAGCTCCAAGAACTGAGCCAGGGGTTGGTGGAGGAGGAGGGAAGTGCTGGGAGACGAGGATAACACCTGGAAGATGGATTGGGGTGTGAATGTTTATCGCCAGCGCTGAAATCACACTCACGTCAGGGGAGGTGTTTGCTTGTTAAACCTCAGCCCCGGTTGTGTTTTGTATTTGTTTTACTCCTCACCTTTTGCTTCCAATCTTGTACCTACAAACCTGACCTTAAATCTTGGAGGGCCGTTCTCTCCTCGGTGTTCCCGGGGAAACTCGCCTGGTATTTCGGGCACGGTGAAAGAGGGGCAGAGGGATGAGCTGAGAGTGCCTTGCCTGGCAAGGGAAGGCAGCTCTGAGCTGTGGGTTTGGGCAGCTCTGCCACCCTGCCAAGGGCACTGCGGGGAGGATTTCACTGCCCCTGCCCTGGGCAGCAATCCCCACCAATCCCCACCCCAGCGGGAAAATGGGCTGCTGGAAAATGGGCAAACTCATTTCCAGAGGCTCAAGCAATCGGAACTGGCATTTCCCAGAGGCACGAGGTGCTGACACGATGTCCCCTGTGAGTGACCACAACCCCTTTGGGCGGCTAATCAGCCTCTCTGCTCCCAAAACCAGCTGCCTCTCTCATTTCCATGTGTCTGGCTCCGACTTCCACTTAGCAGGGCTCCGCTCTGTCATTCGCTGCGAGATTAAAGAGCCCTTTAGAACTTGGTATTTTTCCCTGCGCTGCTTCCTGGGCAGGGTAATCAAGTTATCTCTTGATGTGCCTCGGATGAGCCGCAAAGAGCGAGCTCCGTCGCTGCTGACAGCGTTTGGAAGGACTTCCACTGCCCACTCCACTCCCTCCAATGTTTAATAACCTTTTTGAAATGTCAGCACCGAAACTGAGGACTTTCTTCCAGCCATAAACCCGGGCAAAGTCAGTTCCGAGCTCCCGCTCCTTAATTCCCCTTTTAATATTCCCTAACGCCACATTAAGCCCCTTTTTCCGATGCTGCTGCTCTGGGGGCTCCTGCCCAGCTTTCCCCATCCCAGATCACACCCACACCCCTGTTTGACACCGTGCTCCCACAAGTGGTCCTGGAGTTTGGAGCCATTTGGGTTGAATTCAATGAGTGACCTCCAATTCCTTTGTTATTCCAACACCCCCTTGTCCGAATTGGATTTATGAGGAAAATCAGGTTCCTCTGCGCTGTCCCCACCATTGGTGATTGCCCTGCCAGTCTTGGTGACATCTGCAATTATCAGCAGCGTTTTCCTTCCAGATCATTGCTAAAAACCTTGACTAACTTGGCGTGGACTTGGCCTTGGCACAATCCCCCAGTGACATCCCCATTCATGGTGCCTCCTGCTGCTGGGGGCTCTTTGAGAGCTGTCAACTCCCCCATTGAACAGCCCTTTGGCACAGGGCTCACCATAAATGCAACAGAATGTTGGGCAACAGAGACCCAAAGCTTAGCAGAAATCAATTCTTCTTTTTTACAAGGCCTAATTCCCAGCAAAACAAAGGAAAAGAAGAAAACAGCAAAAAAAAAAAGATATTATTGACTGGTGTTAATCACACCCTCGTCCTCCTTTTGAGTCCTTGACCAGTGGAGTTTGCAGGGAGCAGCAGAAAGGCAACTGAGCAGTAAAATATCCCACTTAGAGATACTTTTTTTGGAGCACTGGAATGTTGGAATCCATTCAATTTCCTGCAGATCTCCCAGTAATCCAGGATGATGAAAAATTAGCACAACTGGGCCAGTTCTCGCCTTAGCCAATTATTTTAGGACTCCTGGGTGAAAATTATCACGCTCTGCTGCTTTAAAACTTTCCACACTCAAAATAGTTACTGCAAGGAGCTGGAAATTGCTAAAATTACTAAATGCCAAGATTAAAAAAGCCAAAAAAAAATTAATACAAGTGAAACTTGAAGTGGTTACCAACGATCTGGAAAGTTGTGCTACAGAGGGAGAACAAAGAGCTCTTTCAGCCAAATTGCAGAGTCGGGCTCTTTTGTTTCTCTGCAGTGGAGAGGCTGGAGGAGATTTACAGTAGGATGCCCTGGGGACTAAAGGCAAGGGTGGCCATCCTGGGAGGCAGGAGATGTGATGCAATTGTCCCAAAAGGAAGAGTTGTGGTCACAGTAAAACCAGAGATGTCCGAATATGACCCACAAAAATGCAGGGAAGGTTTTACGAGGCATGACTTGCAAAATATGCTGATGGGAGTTCGTGGCTCGAAGGCGGTTGCATTTTTAGAAGAAAAAGGGAAGGTGAGTAGAGAAAACACCACTCAGAGAATGTTCCCTTGGGCAGGTGGTGTGGGATGAACAGATGGATGTTTGTCTGGCAGAAACAATTCCTAAATCCAGCAGTAAGAGCTTCCCAAAGAATGGGCAGGGCAAGATCACACCCAGGCTCCTGTGAAGGTTTAGTGATGGATCCAAAGTGAAAACCAGCAAGAGAGACTGTGAGAATTCCCCTTGTCCACCAGTTCAAGTCCTCCCTCTGAGCCTGGAATTCTCCACCTGTGCAGGGACACCACTCTGGGCTGGCCCAGGAGCCCCTGAGGTTGGTCCTGTGCTACAAATGGCTCGAATGGCTCCAGCAGCCAGAGAAATTCTGGGCACCAGAGCAAAGGAAAGGGCTAAAGCTGCTGGGGGGAGGTTGGAGGCTCCCACCTGCCAGTGCTGGGATGTCCTAGCCCTGTATCCTGCTCCAGCCCCTGGGCAAGGACACAGGAGGGCTCCACATCCTGCAGCTCTTCAGCATCCCCTTCACATTCTCACCTTCATTTTTCTCCTTCCAAAGCCATTCCCTGATTTATTTCAAGGACAAAGCCATGCAGTGATAGGGCAAGGGGTTTAGATGGGATATTGGGAAGGAATTGTTGGCTGGGAGGGTGGGCAGGCCCTGGCACAGGTTGGGCAGAGAAGCTGTGGCTGCCCCTGGACCCCTGGGAGTGTCCAAGGGCAGGTTGGAGCAATGTGGTTTATGAAAGGTGTCCCTGCCCATGGCAGGGGGTGGCACTGGATGGGCTTTGAGGTCCCTTCCCACCCAAAACCATTCTGTGAAATCACCACTTTCCTTAAAAATCACCTTCTGCCAAGCAGAAGCTTCAGCCTTTTGCAGAGTTTGAAGGTCATTTCCCCCCCTCTGTTACTGATGTTGTTCCAAGGACAAAGGAGACCCTGGGGACTCTGTCCAGGAGCCTCCCTGAAGCTCCACGAGGTCTCTGAGCTCACACCACTGAGGGTGGATGCGCCATCCCCAGTTCCTAAGTGGGAATTTTGGCCCTGGATGTGCAAGGCCATGTCTGACACCCCCAGGTTCCCCCAGGAGCCCCCTGGAGCTGTGGCCATCACACTCCTCAATAGGTGAGGGGAAGCAGCAGGAGCTGCTGTGAGTGAAGGTGTTCACACACACACACGCATCATTATCAGGAGAACAGGCTTGGATTGTTCTCCTGGGCAATGCTGAGCTCCAGCATTGTTCCCTTGTCACTGCCTGCTCATTCTCCTGCTTTTTACCACACCTTTTTTTCATTTCCTTCCACTTTATTTTCCCCTGCTCCTCTGCATGGCCCGGGCCGCTTGTTTGTGGGAGATTTATGACTGTTTGTATTTTGTGTGATTAATAAATTCGGCTGTGATTTATGTTTCTGGAGGCTTTAGTGATTCTACTTCATTTTCCAATGCACGGGCTCTCTCTGGGCTCAGCATTTTCGCCCTGTTGGAAGTGATTAGGTGTCTAACTGTCACTCTAGGAGGGTTCATCAGATTTAATTCTTCACTGAGGCGTATTTTTTTCTTGGCGTGTGATTTATTACTTATAAAACCCCAACTGATGTCAGCGCTGCGTTCTGGGTGTGCAGGTGGAGGTGCCTTTCTGTAGGGCTTGGTGGGTCATGGAGCTCCAGGAGCTGCATTTCCCACCCAGGCCAGGTGAGAACTTTTGCTCCTCAGCCCAGGTCCATCGGTTTGATGCTCTGTGGGCAGCAGTGAGACCCTCCTGGCCCTGCCTGTGCCACGTGTGGGCAGGTGAAAGGGGTGAAAGGGCTCTCCAGGGTGACCAGCACTGAGGTGTCATCACGTTACAATTCAGCCTGGAATTTCAAGAATAATTTCACAGAATCCCAGGAGATGCTGAGCTGGAAGGGACCCCCAAGGATCAGCCAGCCCAACCCTCAGCCCTGCCCAGGACCAGCCCCAAGAGTCACCCCCTGTGCCCCAGAGCATCATCCAAACCCTCCTGCAGCTCTGGCAGCCTTGGGGCCGTGCCCACTGCCCTGGGGAGCCTGGGCAGTGCCCACCACCCTCTGGGGGAAGAAGAACCTTTGGCTGAGATGCCCCCTGAGCCTGCCCTGCCACAGCTCCAGCCATTCCCTGGGTGCTGTCCCTGTCCCCACAGAGCAGAGCTCAGTGCCTGCCCCTCCTCTGCCCCTGCCCACGAAGGTGTCCCTGCAATGAGCTCTCCCCTCAGTCTCCTCTTCTCCAGCTGAACCCCCCAAGTGCCCTCAGTGTCCTCACACGCTGCCCCTCCAGGCCCTGAACCATCTCTTTGCCCTCCTTTGGACCCTCTCCAATGGCTCAATATCTTTCTTATATTGTGTCCCCCCAGAACACCCCACTATTGCAGGTGAGGCCACCCCACAAAGCTCTGATTTCCCCCCCTTATGCCTTTATTTGCTCCCTGGTGTGAAGGGGCTCTGCTGTGTCCCTGCAGATCTCTCTGGTGGCATTTTCTCACCCCCTTTGCCACCACAGAAGTGGCCAGGGGAAGGCTGGAGCACAATTGAATTCCATGTACATTTGAATGCCTCGTTTGGCTCGGAGGTGACAGGAGAGGTTGTCACTCTGTGTCTCTGTTAATCAACAACCCCTCGTTTGCCACCCCGAGCCGCCTTTCAAAGCCCTCCAAATCGCCTCGGAACAGACATTAGAGGAGCATCTCTCCTCGTGTCCCCCCTGCCTGTGACAACCCCGTGGCTTTGATTAGAAAGCAAACATGAAAACCCACCTCCTGCGCTGCCTAATTAATGCCAGTCTGCTGTGCCAGCTGTGCTGTGCCAGCCCCCCAGAGCAGAGGGGGCTCTTGGGGTGCAGCAGAAACACCCCCGTCCCACAGAGCAGCAGGAAAAATCATGGGAACATTTTCCAGGAGGAATTTCTTCACAGAAAGGCATTGGAAGGGGCTGCCCAGGGAGGTGGTGGAGGAACCAACCCTGACTGGCCGTGGCACTCAGTGCTCTGGGCTGGGGCACAAGGTGGGCATCGGGCACGGGGTGGGCTCGATGGTTTTGGGGGCCTTTTTCAGTGATTCTGGGGTTTTAATAGGAGAAGCTGACTCATGTTGCTGGATCTCAGTTTTCCCCTAGAACAACCTTTAGGAATGTCTGGATGCCTCAGGATACAGAAGTGCACTTTCCCTCAGCCCCAAGTGACAATTAACTCAGTTTTAGCTCAGCTGGTTTTTTGCTGACAAACAGAAAACAAACAAACAAAGAAAACACACCAAACTCCTCCAAACAGCAGCACAAACCCAGGCTTTGCCAGGCTGATCAAGGCACCTACTCCTGGTTTGGCTGGGGCTGGAAAATAAGGGAAGGGAAAGGAAAGGAAAGGAAGGTTTGGGAAGGTTTGGGAAGGGGAGGGGAGGGAAGGTTTGGGAAGGTTTGGGAAAGGAAGGTTTGAGAAG